>CM076574.1:622773390-623007151 GCA_034641835.2 Pinus albicaulis | reverse complement strand
TGCCTGATCTAGATTGCTCATTATGATGATCATCAGTGTTTTCCTTTAGAATATGCTGAAAGTATATTGGTTTCAAAGTACTCACCTGATCTTAAGCTATTCTAACTGTTTTTGAATGTTTTTGACTGAAATTACTTCAAAGCAGGCTAGTTTAAAAGCACTTACCTGATCTCAGAATGCTTTTATATTTTGTCTCTCTAAGCACATGTTGAAAGCAAGATAGTTTAAAAGAACTTACTTGATCTTATACTGTGCACTGTTCTTCATTTTGTTTTGTTCTCCACTTCCTATCCGTTTCACTCCATAAATCACCTTAAGAGATCCTTTGACATAAGTGACTTGCCCCATGGATCCTTCTTGAACCTTTCTGTCCAATTAAAATCCTCCTATGACTCCATAGCCCAATGGCTTAAAACTATCTTTTCCTTTTTATATCATCCTAATCATTCCTTCACTTGCAGACATCTTCACCCTTCATTTTGAACTGCCTTCACCTTCATCATGTCTCTGCCCAACCAAAACAAACAAAACAGAACTCATGCTCTTCATAACTAGCCTACTCTTCATAACTAGCCTAATACCACATTTCGAGCTTTAAAGATCAAATCTTTAAACTCATTTATAGAGAGATCCCTCTCTGGATTCAGGAGGGCTAGATCCTTGAATCCCAAAGCGGTTTGATGTTACCCCTGTAGTTTGACTTTTGCCAACCTTGCTAATTACAAAGACCCTAACACCTAGCAGGTGCAGCAGGTGGAGGAGGCACAATTCCTACCATGATGAATGTGACTATGGTAGTTTTAGGGACAACAGAAGTAGAGGAAGAGGAACTGTTAGGAGGAGGGTTGTTTGGTCTTTGTTGTCGAGTGAAAATTGAACTCTAATTAGGAAGAGGAAAACCAGTTTTAATTCTTAACAAAATTTCAAAAGGGTCAAGCTCATTCAACCTATCCAAATATTCTCTTTCTAACAACAACTCTAAAGTGACAGCTTCCCAAAACTCTTCTTTATCTTTTTGTGTCACTAAGGCTGAGGTATCAATACCTCTCCTATGTAGGTCTAAGACAATTTCAATTAATTTTGTTTCAATTCCAAACCTAAACAAGACTTCTTGAATTTTATCATCAAATATGTTATCTTTATAACTTCTTAAAACTTTAGAGGACAAGGATTTTGTATGTAATGGAGTACCTAATATTGCAGCAATGCCTTGACTGCCTCTGGAGATGGTGTTTGGATTGTCCACAATGGTAGGTGGATCTGGGTCAGGATTACTCCTCGTGTATCTCCTTCTTGAAGCCACCTTTGAACATATGAATTTTGAATGGAGTCACCAAGGTAGATGCAGTCTCAAACAAATTTTTGAGCTCCTCCTACCTTCAGAAGTTCAGCTTCAAAATTTTGGGAAAGTATAATCTTCAAGCTCCCGGCAGACGCACCAAAATTTTATCACAAAATTGCACTTGATAGGCTGCTAATAAGACAAATTCATGTAACTATTCAAACCTATCTTGCAATTGAAGCTTAGCCTATTCAGTTTGAGAGGGCTCTCTCAAAGGGGTTGATGATATTGGATAAAGATGAATCTATATGGCTAACTCTACTTGGAAAAAAACTTTCTTGTGATGTGTATAGGTTGAAACGAGTATAATTCTACAATAATTGTGCTTATGGAGTCAAAAAATTCAGTGATTCAGTAGTAAGTTCACTTGACATGGAAGTTGAGGCAGGTAAGAGTTTTTAGCAGAGGTAAGACACATATGAAACATGAAATAACACATTCAATTCATCTATACAGTAAGTCAAGAATTACATGAATGAATTCTGTGTATTAAATATGAAAACCACTGTAGATGGTACACATAGAAAATATAAATCAAGTCAGAACTAAAAAATCCATGAGAATCTCAGATTGGCCAAGTAAAAGTTCTCTATATTACTGAAAACAGTCAAATTACATAAAGCTGCAGTATTGCCAAAAAATCTCCAACCCCTTACAAATTCGAATCTCTGCCCTTTAATATACTTGTTACATGATGAGATGATCTTCCTCCTGGCTAGATTCATCGAAATATTGCTAATGACACCTTGCATAACAAGAAAACCTACGTTAATGAGAAAACGACAGTTCTTCTATTTGACAGTCCTTTTCCTAATAGGACTCAAACTGTTCATTATTACATCAACTGCCTTATATCCTAATTTCAGTTACATACTTGAAAAATATCCCTTCACATGTTCGAATAGGGTTTGATGGGACTCGTCACTACATGAAATCTTAATTGACCTCCTCTAAATCTGGAAACAAACCCCACTTTTTAGGAAAACTGGTCCTTATCTTCAACGAATGGCTTGGCTAATGAGTTGTCTTCATCTCGTGGTCTTTAAGTCTTGCATGACTGCTGGAAAGGTCCCTTTAACCTTTTAAACTATCCACCTATCCATAACTACACAAAAACCTACTCATAAAGCTTCAAAATAGTACGCTATGAAAGTATGACAGTTTCGTAGAGTACTTTCGTAGCGTTACAAAAATGCCCTTTGCCATTAACTTTTCTATTTTTTTTCCTTCTGTGTTGTATTCTTCATGTCTTGACATATACTCCATGTGATTTCATCCTCTTGGAAGCTCCCTAAAATGGTTCAAAATTCAAAAAGAAAGCTACAGTGGTTTCGTAGCATTTTCCTGGCTTCAAGTCTAGGAAATGCTACAAAACTGCTGAAAAGTGTGTTATTTCCATATTTTTGTCTAGCTTCAAAAATGTGTCTTCCAACTGTAAATTTTTTTTCCCAACATGTCATTTACCTTAAAAATCATAAACCATCTCTAACTAGGAGTCTTGAGGTGTTTCTTCCTCATTGATGATGAGTTGAGCTATTGGCTCCTCAACTGTTGTCATTTTAAGGCCTTTCTTCTCCAATTCCTCATGGATTAGTCCTAGATGTTTCTGTAGGTCTTTAACCTAATCCTTCAAATTTTTGTTTGTATATTTCAACTGCAAATTCGTTATCCTCACATGTTTCACCTATTTCCTCAATGTCATGGTCCATTTGATTAATTGTTGTGTATTATCTAGGGTCTTGGAAACACTGTCAACCTACTCTTCCCAAATTTCTTTCAACTTTTCAAAATGAACCTTCTGGACATTGTGTTTTCTTGCTTCCTTCTTCATAACTGAAATTTCATGGTTAGCTAACCTTAATTGTTCTTCAAGGAGTTCAAACTCTATTTTTTCAATTACTTTTTCTTTTCCTTTCTTTACGTTGCTAATTGTATATTTTTCTAGAGGATATGAAAGATCAATAATGTCTTGTGGTAGCTTGACAGTATCAGTAGTTCGATGAACTTCTTTGCAGCTCTCCAAAAGTTTTCTAGCATGCCTTGTCATGGGATTTCTTGCTTGGAACATGAAACCTGCATCTTCTCCTTCAAATTCTAGTTTCTTTGCAGATTTGGCTTTCTTTAGTTTCTTTCCACCTTCTTCTATATCCTCAGCCTGGACTATAGGAGTGTATTCAATATCAATGGCATGTAATATGTCTTCTAAATTTCCGTTAGCTACTATTATTTCTTCTATAGCCACTATTTTGTCTTCTAAAACCACTGTTTGACTCCTTATTATCCTTTTGTTGCTTTTTTTACTCACATATTGCTTTTGTTTTGTTGGTTTGATCACTTTTGATTTTTGTTTTGCAGGTGGGACATTAGGTGTATGAAAACTCTGCAATTGCTATGTTTCCATCATGACTGGTTCACTTTGTTCTACTCTTCTAGTTCACTTGGTTCTGCTCTTGCTAGTTCACTTGGTTTTTCCACTAAAGGTGATGGGATACCCTAATGTTTAGGAGTTCTTGTAGGAGTAAGGGTATCGAATTCAAAACCACTAACAATTAAGAAAGAAGACCAGTCTTTTCCTAGTGTCTAGAGCTCATTTAAAACCAACAGTTTAATTAAACCATGATGAAACAATGAAGTCTCACTTCCTTCAGATTTTTCTTGGACCTTATCTGCCATTTCTTATAAACTTCTGTGTAAATAGAAAGGAATATCAAGAGATTTCTTACCAGTAAATTGTAGGAGAAGCTTGAAATGGTAAGAATAGACTTTATGGTATCTCCCTTCACAAGTGAAATATTTCTGGATGATAAGCATCGACTTTGAGTAGTTATCCTTCATGCAGATCCTTGGAATAGCATTTGTAAGTTCCATTTCACTGTTTTCTGGCTTGACAAACTCTTTGCACTCCTCCATGTTAAATTTGAATCCTTTGAACCACTTCTCTTGTCCCCTTGGAATCCCTGTTGTTGCTGCAATGACCTCTAGTGTAATGGAAAGATTCAGCATCCCCACTTTAGTAGCTGCTCCACTAAAATTTAGAGAAAATTCTTTGGAAACTTGTACATGACAACTTTGTAGTCTTTCAAAAAACTGTAAACATCCTGTCCTTTTGAAGACTTATATTGTTGTTGGATCTTCATTGATCATATTCATATTTTATGGCTCATATCTTATACATTGGCCATCCTTATTTGTCTTTCTTTTTTCAGCCATAGTTTCTTTAGTGTATTCTCTGCCTTGTTTGATCATTGATATTTGCAACCTTTGAAAATACCATCCACAACTTTGGCTTAATGAAATTCTCTCCAGAGCTCAATATCACACAAAGAAGGAATGAACAATGAGAAATGACTTAATTTTGAAATATTTTGAAGTTCGATGCCCACTCATAACACAATGATGACTCATACATGCCTAAAATGGTGATGATGACTTCAGACCTAACCATGTACCTTCATATTTACCCTAACAAACTCAAATGGTATCTAACTTATCCTTTTCAAATGATTTTCTAACATCTAACAGCTAACTTGACATGACAGATAGGAAATCTCACTTTCGTAGAGCATTTAGTGTAAATTTGGGTGTTTTCACTACGAAAGAATCAGCGGTTTCGTAGAGAAAAGTGGAATTTCTCAGTGTATTTCACTACGAAACTATGGTTTCTTGGCTAAAATTATCATTTCGGTAATAAAACCTTCGGAAATGAAAACTGTCATAAAATTATGAGTGATGTGACATGAGGGGATTTGAAAGTGAGTGGGTTTATACCTTAGGGTAAGCTTAATAAGAAAAAAATTAAAAATTTCGTTGACCAAATAATGAAAAATGAACTCTACAACCCTACCTTTGACACATGAACCTATATGACTTTGTCAAATGATGCTTTATTTTTCTATGTGATAACATGATCCATCTTTGGTAGAGGGTAGTTATCCTTGGTGATGCTTTGTTCATATTTCTGAAGTCAATGGAGAGCCTGGTTTCCCCTGTCTTCTTTCTTGTAGGCACCAGATTGGAAACCCATTCGGAGTATCTAATCGGGACTATTATCTTAGCATCATACATTTTATTGATCTCTTTCTCGACCAAAGGCATTTGGATAGGGTTTATCCTGCACAGCTTCTGTTTGAAAGGCTTATGGTTCTCTTTGATCAAAATTTTGTACTGGATGATATCAATGTCATAAGACTTCAGGTCCTCATAGCTCCATGCAAACACATCGATGAACTCCATGAAAAAATCAATATATTTCTACTTTAAGGATGCAGGCAGCCTTCTTGACAATTTTATCATTTTTGGTTCCTACTCACCGCCTATATTTTACTCCTTGATGTTTGCTTCTTTGTACTCCATCTTTGGTTTCCTGGACACTTCATCGAAATCAAACAGTTCCTCCAGAGGAACTAGTCCCCTAGGCAGGGCGTTGTCTCTGAATTGCAGCACCTCAAATTCTTCTTTTTTTGGATCATCATGCATCTCAATCTTTCATAGATCTTCCTTCGTTGAAAAATTAATATCCAGATCACGAGGGGACTCCTCCCTGCATGTTTGTTCTTCAGTGGGACAATCCTCTTTGTGGTCTAGGTCTGAATTTGAAACCTCAAAAACCCCCTTAGATTGGAGGAAATATCTAATCTATTGGTCATCTTCAAATACTTGCGAATGTCTCATGTTTTATGGGATTGCGGATTAGTGTTTAACCTGCACGGTATATTTTTTATCAGGATGAATTATTTGACACGTGCTAGTTGAAAATGCCAACCCATTGGCAAGGATATTTTGGTTCCTCGGGATGGAGGCAAGGTCATATTATTCGAATGTTTTTAGGAGGTCAAAGGTAGCATTCCTATATCCTCTCAATCTGGGATGTTTAGCTGAATATTCTCCCTTAATTTTCCTAATGACCAGCTCAGAATCCCCATCGACAGAGATTCTTTTGGCCCATGTTTTATTTAGAAATTGAAGACCTAAAAGGAGTGCATCATATTCTTCTATATTTTTAGTACATTGAAAGTTTAGTCTGTAAGAATGACCCTCTGTGTGGTTGTTCTCCATGTTGCATACCCAAACACCGGTGCCTGAGCCACCTTTGACATAGGAGCCTTAAAATATCATGTTCCAAAGAGGTTCATGTTCAGACTTGTGTTGCTCCATCTCTATTTGGTTTGACTGACCTTTTTCCTAGTCTTCTTCTTTTTCACCTATTTGTTCATTAGATGCTACTTGTCCACTAATGTTTTCATCATTGTAAAGAATGAATGAATCAAGTTCAAAGTGGACGGAGTGAAGGGGGGAGTTATCAGTTTTTTCTTGACTACTCACCATGTATTTCATGGGAGTTTCCCTATACAACCTTCTTTGTTGACCAAAAACTAGTATGGTAGCATAGGTCATATCCATTTGGAGGGTGTCTTGAAGCTTGGTGCCCCATGACTGGGATAACAGCATGCCATATTTAGGGGGAATGTCAGCCACCGCTATGTCCATCACTAGACTTTTAGCTAGTATTTGTGCTAAAGTAACACATAGATCTTTGTTAAGGCCTAGACATTTAACTCTGCTAGAGTCAAAAGAATACAGGTCTTTGTATGGCCTAGTTATCTCAAGGCCAAGCCTCTCCATAAATATCTATGGCATGATATTATGAGTTGCACCGGAATATAACATGGCATTATGGAGGATTTTATCATGAACATTCAAGCTAACATAAAATGGGGGAACACCTTCTTCCTAGAATTTACCCTCTACTTCTGGCCCAAACAAGAGTTTAGGTTTGTCATCATTCAAATTTAGAGTGTTAGTATTGTCTCCCAATTTTAGTGCTTTCAGGACTTGGGACCTATATACCTCTTGGCTTACCAATTCAGTGAGAGGTATGGAGATTTTGATTTTGGCAATTTCAATCTCGATGTTGAATGGCGTATGTGTTTTTGGTAAACTCAAGTCTATTTTCTTGGTTATTATTTTGGTAGCAACTTCAGCTAGTTGATTTGGTTTATGGATAAAAGCTGAGACAGTTTTGCTAGGGATGATAGGTGGTTTTCTAGTGGGGATCTCTAGATCACTTTCCTCCGGGTTTTTAGCGATTTTCTTTGAACTTTCTGCAGTTTTCCTAGGATCAGTTTTGGGGGATTTTTAGCAAAGTTTTCAGGATTTTATTTCTTGGGGGTATCATAATTTTTCTTGCTTCTAAGGTTATATTGTCTATGCACCTCCATGATAGAATTATCGATTCCTTGTTTATAATCCTCCGAATTTTCCCATTATAGTTCATTTTGTGCTGGGGCAAATAGACCTTGCTCTTCTTTGGTGAGGAAAACAGTATCCTTATCATCTGCCCCTACTAAATTTACTTGAATCTCTTTAGGCTCTTCCATCATCCCCTCATCTTCATCCACATAATTCTCTTCGAAAGGATGCCAAACCTACTATTCAGGTCCCCTCAGATCTCTCTATCTTATTTGAGGGTGATTTCTTCTAAATTTTTGGTTTTGGTTTCTATTTTGAGGAGCTGGATGATTTTCTCTAGGGGAAGCTATCTCATTCAGGATGATCCTCTCCATCATCCTCTCCATTTTTCTAACAAGGTTATCAATATTGGCATCATATGAGGAGGCTCCTGGCTCTTCCCTAATTGCGACATGTTTCTTGCTTCTCATTCTAGCCCTTTTCACAAATAGATTTTCTTCTACACTTATTGCACCCCTATGCATGTCTTCTAATGTGGGGGGGTCTCTCTCCCTCAGCTGATAAGCCATATCTGGGTTGAATCCATCAGGGAATTTCACTAGGGCCAAACCTTGTGGGGGTTTCATGTGAGGAGGGAGGACATTGTATACACTGTTGAATCTAGTACAGTAATCTTGGATATTTTCTCCAACATTTCTCTTGATTTTATCGTATTCTGACAAAATTTGGACAAGGTTTTTTTTAATTTCCCATTTGTTTAAGAATAGATGGTGAAGGGCAGGGAGGTCCTGGATATTGTTGGGAGTAAAGCCTTTAAACCATTTTCTTTCTTCTCCCCCTAAGATTTGAACAAGCATTCTTAATTTAATCGTTTCTTCATCTATCTCTTGTCGGTAAAAATAATCATTCATTTTATCTATATGTTGTTGAGTAGTTGAACGGCTACTTTCGTCAAATAGGGGGATCTTGGACTAATAATCCTGTGGTAAAGGCACCAAAGGAAGTGGTAGTACTACTGGATCATACCAGGTTGCCATGATTGGTGGTAGGGGAACCCAAGAAGGGTTGATAAGAGGAGGGTTAACGAAGGGACGTGGAGGGTTAAAAGGAGGAACGTGGACAGTGGGAGTATGAGTGGAGGTTTGGGGACTCTGATGAGAAACATTTAAGGAGATTTGGGAGTTAGTTTGGTTTGCGGTGGAGGCTTCCCCAATATGACTCAACTGTAAGACTGATGGGTTAAAAAATATATGTGCTATCCAACTCTGAGATTTAGTCCTGAACCAGATTTGCTCAAAGTGTAAGCCAAAATGGATATCTTGCAGGGTAGCAAGGTTTTCCGGGAGGGATTTTTCTTTGTGAAGGGGCTTGGTAATAGTCGGACTTTCAGATCTAGGAGTTTTATTTAGGATTTTTTGGGATTGTCAACTATTTCAGTGGGATTTGGGTTAGGATGAGATCTTGTAAAGACTCTCCTGGAAGCCAGAATTTAGAACCAAGGCAGATATGAGTTAAACATTTTATAAAGGTTTTTGAAAAGCAATCTGTGACAGAAATACTTAAAACCCCATGGTATTTCGACTGGGTTTGATTGAGTTTTGATAATATTAGGAATCCTCAATAGTCCCCAGTATGGTCGCCATTATGTTGGCCCTATGTAATTTGTAAAATTGGCAAGAACAAGTAGCAGAGGACAACATCAAATTGCTTTTTAGTCCAGGACCTAGCCTTCCTAGAGTCAGAGAGGCTCTCCCTGTTCTTTATGATTTATGATTTAGCTTGATGATTGATAATGCTAATTTTAGGCTAGTTATAGAAATTTTTTTGTTTGTTTTATTTGGTTGGTTGGACAGATAGAATATGGGAAGTTTAATCCATTGAGCTATGGAGTCAATAAGAGGGTTGAATTGTGCATTATATAAAATGGATCTTACTGGAAGTGTGAATATGATATGATAGGAGGTAGCAAAATCTAAAGAGCATTTAAGAATTCTTTAAGTGCACTTTCAAAGAAAAAACATTTAAGATATTGGTTTCGTGAAGCTAAAGAGCAGTTAAGAATTCTTTAACTAAACTTCACAAGGGAAAATTTAAAGATATCAGCTTTGGTAAGGCTAAAGAACAATGAAGAATTCTTTAACTATACTTCAGAGGAAAACCTTAAAGATAAAAATTTCCATAGAGCTAAAGAGAAATTAAGAATTCTTTAAATAAAATTCACAATGGAAAACTTTAAAGATGTCAGTTTTGGTAAGGCTAAAGATCAGTGAAGAATTCTTTAACTATACTTCAAAGGAAAACCTTTAATACAACAATTTCCGTAGAGCTAAAGAGAAGTTAAGAATTCTTTAGTTATACTTTAGAGGAAAACATCAAGATAACAAAAACAAACAGACTTAAGGTGCTTTCTCAGCATATCTTAATATAAATCTTCTACTCTGTAATCAGAGAAACTGAAGTACAGTATCGAAAAACAAAGAAACATTAATATGAAAGAAAGAACATCACCATTAACATAGCTCAAGGATCCTGTGAATGTGATTTTATTATTTATGCCCATCTCAAAAATGTTATAAATCTCCAATACAATATTCTAGCAACGTAGAGTCTAAACAAAGTCCAACCCTTGATAATGAAAACACATGCAATATTTAACTGCAACTGGGGCGATTTCCCTAATCTAGGTCGGAAATCCGCTTTAACTACAAAGTAAATGGAATTTTGAAAATTGCTGCCACGCAGGGCCCGAACTAAAATGTCGTCTAGCGGAACACTTACAATATTAACTTCTAGAATAACTTATGGGCTGATATTAAAATATCTCTGGCAAACCACCTACAAAATTAAATTCTATAATAACTTATGAGTTAATATTTGAAATATCTTTGGCTATAACATTAATTGTGGCAACTTTCAGTAAATCAAAAAGTAGGTTGGAAGTGACTGTCATCGTTGCAAGGAGGCAACGTTGAGTAGTCCTGACATCTAGATTTTCTTTGGATCTCCACTGCATAGGTCATAAGAGAATATGCACTACTGGCATGCTGCAAATTTTATCTTTTACTCAATAATTTCACAAAACTTAACTGATCTTCACTCACGATTTCTATATTTACCATTTTTCTGAAGATTGTCATCCACCTCAGTAAATCTGTCAAAAGTTTGCTTTTGAATAAATAACTTTTTAATTTGATGCCGAATCATCAAATCAAACTGTAGAACTTCAAGAAAATCTCTGCATGTAATGTGACCCTTGATATTTGTAACCTTCAATTTGTCTATATAAATTGTATATATATTTTTGCAATAATCGTCCAACTTGACCAGTTTATCATCTAATCCAACCAAACCTGGAAGTCCTTTCTGATTTAAAACATTAAATTTCCTATGAAACCTTTGAAAAATAACATTTAAGGCTTCACACTTGGTCTGCAATTGGTTGATCAAATTCCATTTCTGCAATACCTTCTCAATCTCCAAAATGGTTGCAGTCATGTCTGAGATATTGATCTCTTCCAACTCCTCCCTGTTCTTTGAATTAAGACCTTTGATCATATCAGTAGTTTCTCTTGGCTTCTCTTGGAGTTGATCCTTCTCTTCTTGTATTGTTGATTTGCACTAGTGGATGAGTTCTTGTTGTTCAAATATGATCTGAATTGATGGCCATATCTCAATAATGGACTCATTGATGTTCTCCCAAATATTCTCCTTAGCTTCTCCTAACATTGATGCCATTAGATTTTAACTCTTCAATTCTTTAATTATGAGTTCGAGCCAATGAGTCTTCTGCATTTCCCCTAGATACAAAGTATCATTTCTAATATTTTGTGACTCCATAAGTTGAAACTTATGATTTAGCTTCTCATATGCTTTCTTTTGTGTGGCCAAATCTTCAGCCACTTGTGCTGGATCTGTTATGTCCAAGGCTGCTGAGGTTTCTGCACTTGCATAAGATGCCTGGGTTGTTAGAATGAGATCAGTATTTACCTGGATTGTTGATTTTTTGTTCAGCAATTCCTTAATATGTTCTTCCATTTTTATGATTTATAGATTTTAATCAATAATCAACTTGAGCATATCTTCCTTTTCAGATTCATTTTGAGCCATTTCTTTCATCTATGGGTCTTCAGCCGAGGGTAGCTTAAGTTGCTTTCTTCGAGCAAAAATGTCTGCATTTTTCTTCTTGGTGATTTCTTCAGCTCCTTTGCAATTATGAGGATCATATCCTACTTTCACTACCAGTTCTTCCAAGGTATTTATCTTGTTGTCTTTAGCCAAATAAGATAACTTCTCAATTTTCAGCTAGGACTGCATATTTGACAGTGCTACTTTTGACTTTGAGAGAGACATAGTTGTTGTAGTCATGGTTGAAAATAGCATCTCTCCTGACTGCCTATGCATATCCATCTGGTCAATAGGATGTATTTGGCTCGCATCAAATAAGAAGACAGTCTTCTAGTAGTCAGCATGTGTTTTTGGAAATGGCATTGTTGCCTGTAGAAAGGCCATCTGCATTCTGCTTTTCTCACTGTCAAAGGAAGTGAGGAGTCTATGTTGAGATTTAGATGTATGCTTCCAAAATTGGTTGTAGTCATATGATTTTAGTGATTCATTATTTTGCTTGATGTCTATGAACTTGGAGAAAATATTTTTTTCTTATGAAGAGTTGGCCTCTGAATGCTGGATGATCTTTAGTGGCTCTCTTGCAGGTGATGTTGATAGAAGAGTCCAAGGAATACTAGTAGATGTGGAGACTTCAGTATTTCCCAAATATATGATCTCTAGCTATCTCTCTTTCGAAAGCATGGAAGGAGTCCACTTTGGTCTCTTATGTTGTGAGATGAATTCTTCCACAAGTCACTTGGAATGGGGTGTCTCTTCTCTTACCCTTTTTTTCTATTTACCTTTAGGTACTGGTGTTTGTACATTCGAAGAAGAGATGGCTTCCTCATCTGCTTCATGTAAGGTACCTTCTACCCATTCATTTTGATTTATGTACTTCTCTATTTCTACTCCTGAGGTATGGGTGTAAGGGGTTGTCATGAGTTCAACCCTTAGAGCATAAATAATGTCATGGGGGTCATATGACCAAGAAAAAATTGATAAAAAATTCATCTTCTTCAATAGTATATATGCCTCAAGACCAGTTTCTCTGGTATTACAAATGAAAGATCCAACATTGGCCTTGAGTTTAAATTGGGCTTTCCTCTTTCCTGAAAAAACAAAGTGCACTTCGTCCATACTTATCATTTTCCTGATGTACTCTAAAGAGAAAATCCTCATAGGCACATACTTTGGGAGTTTGTATGGTGGGAGCTCACAACCATACACCTTTATTTATGAGTAATTCTTGTATAAATACCAATGCTCAGTCTTTTCTTGTCCACTAATGTGCAGGGTTCTTTTGATGTCTTCTCCAATCCTAGGCTCTGATTTGTTGGTAAGGAACTTCCTGACCAGATGAATGAATTAGTCTATGAAATTTGAGAAAGAAGTGGTTGTTTTCAAGGCTCTGACCAATTCTGTTCAGTGAATCACTAATTGATTCACTCCCTGAGCGTCCTGATTTTTGAGATGAATGGGTAACATACCTGTCTATTGAAACAAAATCATGTGAATGATCACAGATGAATAGTTAAATTCTCCTTGAGTAGTGAATTTCATGAACTGCTCATGTATAATATTATCCAAGAAATGATTGTAATTGTACATAAACAATGGTGATTTTTCGAGACTGAAGATAGACAAGAAACCTAGGATGAGTTCATCAACAGTTTTATCGTTGGGGTACCCTAGCATATAGGAAAGGAGAGAGATACAGTTCTTAGAGGCTATAGGAAAGATGGAGGATGCATATGGGGGATTTGTCTTTGGTAAGTCTGCATCCTTGGGATGGAATATGTCAAAAATTTGATCTCTCTGAGGGAAATACAACTTGTGGAAAAGATCCATGATTAAAATAGGAAAAAAATAGGATAAAAAGTGAGAGGGAGGGATGAGAAGCATCTGATTAATGGATTCAAGGTATATGGTGATCAGAACATGTCCATTATGAGCCACCACTGCCCTGATTAAAGGGTCATATTGGTTCTGACACCAGGCAATTAGATTTGGGAATGGGTGAGTTTGAGGGAAAGAAAACATAGGCAACATAGACTCCCAAAACCTAATGGGGTCTTCGTTATCCAAGTGCTTTTGTTTTAGCCACTGATGTAGCTCATAGAAATCAAACTCACAATGACATTCAGTAACTTTAAAATAAGTATCAATTAGGGGTGTGACGTCAAGATTTATCTGTGGATTTGCAGGAATATCTATTGCAACTGCTTTGGAAGCTTCAAGAGTGACCTCTGCGGATGGTTGAACGACCTTGGGCACGACCTCTGCAATACTGTCAACATTCAGGATTTCACTAGTCATTTGTTTCCTGCCTTATATTTTGGATTCATTTTCTTCTTCTCCTTGGCCTTGGGTGCCATGCTTTGACTGATATCAAATGGTATCAGACATTAAGCTTGGGTTACCAAAGAAATGACAGGGTTCTGTGAATGAAGGGCAGTTGTAGGAATAACAAATTGTGGTGGAATAAATGGGAGGATGAAAGCGATTTGAAGGTGGAAGTAAAGTAATGAATGGGAAACCGCTGGAATTTTATAGATTGTGGTTTCGGGTTTAACGGTTATGGCTGGCTAACATTCAAAAATGAGTTTTAACTACGCAGCGGTATGATTACCGGATATGGTGAAAACGAATTTATTGGCCAATGGGATGATTTAATGGATATAATGGATTCGAGGAATATGAGTGATGGATGGGTCAACGGCTATGGCGCGGGCGAAACGGTCATGAGAGTGGGTAAAACCTGGAGGTAGGTTTCAGGGGGGTACCCCTCGGTTTTCGGTTTAAGGCAGAGGGGATGTGAAGTTACCTGGTGCTGCCACGTCGTGAAAATGGGAGACCACTAAAACCAGATTTCAGAGCCCCACCCCCCCCCCCCTCGTGTTACCAAGAAACAGGCGGAGGAGGTCCGAAGTCGACCTCTATCGTAGATCTGAGGGAAGCTCGAGATCTATTGTTGGCGACTGTAATGCCTTTTTTTTTATTTGATCTGCTTTTTCATTTAGCAACTTTATAATAAAAACAGATAGGTGTGCCTTGGCATAGCTTTTACATGGAAAATCCATTTTTCCCCTCCGGTGCATTTTACCATAGAAATGGTTGTGCCTATGGATTTGAAATTATTTGAATTACGCCTTTGAAAACACATTGCATTCGAGCCTCCATCACACTTCGCAAGACACAAACTTAACTTTTCCTTAGCCCTTTAAACTTTAAAACTTGCAATGCGCGATTTGTGAATGGGCCCCATCGCATCACACATCGCACGTCGGCGATTTTAACTTTTAACTCCCGCAGTAAATTTTGAAACTTGCGATGCACGATAGGCGATCGCATCTTATCACAACTTACCACTATAAATTTGAGGGCACTCACCGGTAAGTTATTAAAAGTGCGAAATGCGGTCTACGATGTGCTAAAAGTTGGCAAGTGCAAAAAGGGTGGAAGCTAAGGAGAAAAGGCCTTATGAAGGTTTATTTATGAAATCTGGCCATTAATAAAGGTTTAGGTGGGTCCTACCATATTACATCGGCAAAGTTTTTAAGTTTCGGTAATGTTTTGCAAAGAGAAGTTAGAAACTTGCGAGTTGTGGAATGTGGGAAAAGCTTTACACTTTCTCATATTTTTTCAACACAAGTGGGTTTTATGAAGTGGTTAGCCTGAAAAAGTTTATGTATGTGGGTTTTGAGGTAAAAAAGATTTTTTAGAGCGAGGGAGTGTCAGAAATAGGTAAAATGAAAGGTAAGAAGAAGGAAGATAAGAATAAATGAAGGTAGTGAGATTTATCTCATCATCACACTTAATCGGTGATATTTTCCTTTTTAATTGAATTTGTATGGAAGATATATTCTTTTGACCCTTCTAATAACCAGGATCTCCTTTTCTTTTTTGAAAATAAATGATAGTCATGGAATATTATTTTCAGCATGAAAAATATAAGGAATAGGCAATCACCTTGTGATATTGTAAAAATATAGGGGTCTAACACTATGGAGAGCCCAGTTATAGGGGAGGCTCTCATCCCATGTGGGTGGATGCTTTGAGTTGTACATGCATAGAATGTGTACGATCATCTAATTTATGACCTATGTTTGGCCATCAGTTTGCGGATGGAATGTTGTGGACTTGGTGAGCTTGGTGTCCAGCATCGACTAGAGGCTGGAGAAAATTGTGTTGAGGAACCTACTATCCCGATCTGAGATGATAAACCATTGGATCCCAAAGTGTACCCACAATCGTTCAAAGAAGAGTTTAGCAATGTCTTCTATTGTGATATTCGTTTTGCAGTTCATCATAATGGCCATATTCGAGAATCTGTCGACGACCAAAAAAACATTGTCATTGCCATGCTTAGTATAAGGAAGGCCCGACATGTAATCCATGGAGATGGATTCCTAAGGTCGACTAGGGGTAGGTAATGGAGTATAGAGGCCTTTCTTCTTGATGGTCAGTTCGAAAATGACGTAAGAATTACAGGACTTGATGTACTTCCTGACATCATGTAGAAGGTTTGGCCAAAAGAAATACTTCTGCAGTACTGCCACTATTTTCTTGTCCCCGAAATGCCCAACGACCCGACTGTAGTGTGCTTCCAAAATCATATTGGCATGATTGCTTGAAGGAACACAAAGGTGTCTTGGCTGACATAGCAGGGCATCCTGGAGGTGAAAATTTGGAACTTTCTTACCCTCCAAGAGCATATTGTATGTGTGGCCGAATTTGGAATCCCTTTGGTAGAGAAGCAACCAATTAGAAGTCTCGTGCCCACAAGAGTTTAGTACAGTGGTTAGTGCCACGAATGGTGGTCAGTTAAGGTAGTTGCAAGATTATTGGTGCTTCCCTTCTTATACTTGATGTTCAAATGAAATTATTCCAGGTATATGGACCACTTCTGATGGCGATCGTTCTACAACTTCCCTTGTGTCTATATGAACTACAGGGGTCGATGGTTTGTGTGGATGATCGTTTTCTTTCCCAAAATGTAATGCTTCCATTGTCGGCAAGCCTCCACAATGGAATACATCTCTTTTTCATAAGTGGGATACTTTTGAACTGTGTCAGAAAGTGTCTCACTGTGATATGCCACTGGATGCTCCTGTTGGGTAACAACTACCCCAATAGCATAGTGAGAGGCATCTATCTCAATCTCAAATGGTTGTTGCAAGTCTGGTATTGTGAGCACTAGTGCATACTAGAGGTGATGCTTCAACTCTACGAATGCCTTCTGTTGAGATTCAAACCAAAATCATTTTTCTTTCACCCCTCCCTTGGTGACTTGACTCAAGGGAAAAGTGATATGAGAGAATCCCAGCATGGACCTACGGTAGAAATTGGCAAGACCTAAAAAGATGCAGAGCTCTGTTAGAGTGTTTTGGGTTGGCCAATCCCAAATGGCTTATATCTTGGATGGATCCACTTTCACCCCTCACTCATTAATAATGTATCCTAGATATTGAACCTCGGTCATGCCAAAAGTGCACTTCTCCAAATTGACACAACTTGTGTTGCCGCAATGTTTGGAGGTCTTGTTGGATGTGGTGGAGGTGCTCTTCCCAAGTCTGGCTGAAGATCAGGATGTCATCCAAGTACACCACTAAAAATTAGTTGGTGAATGGCTACAATATGTCATCCATTAACCTCATCAAGTTTGCAGGGGAATTTTTCAACCCGAAAGGAATGACCAGCCATTCTAAAAGGCCCTCCTTGGATTTGAAGGCAGTCTACCACACATCGGATGTTAGGTCCCTATATTACTAGTTTGGCCCCTTATTGTTATTAGTGTAGCACCCATATTGTTATTATTGTTCCCTTACATTGTTATTGTTAGGTTGGCTAGGATTACATTGTGGCCCCATGGACTCCTCTATACAGAAAGGAGGTTTTGTCATTTGTATCATCCAAGACTTATTCATTCATGTAATGTATTGGATTTTTCCCCCTATAAGTGGCTTATTTCTAAGGCGTTGATATATCTTTTCTTCTATTTTTGGAGCTGGTTTCACAACATTTGGTATCAGAGCTTTGGATTCAAGGGTTTCGCTGCTCCAAACAGGTCATCGTGGCATTTTCGCTATAAATTTTTTTCTACGAAGGTCTAGAAGCTAAAAATTTTATAGTACGAATCTGAAATCCTGCGGAACATCGTAGCAAAATTTCAGAGCTTGGTTCACAATATTTTCGGAGATATGATCTATGGAAATTAGGTATTTTTGCAGGCTCCTCAATTTAACCTAAACAGGTCATCGCGGAATTTTCACTATAACTTTTGTTCTACGAAGGCTCAGAATCTGAAAGTTTTAGAGCCTGAAGCCAAACTCCTGAGGAAAATCATCACAAAATTTCAGATCTTGGTTCGCAATATTATTGGAGATATGGTCTGTGGAAGTTAGGACTTTTTCAAGCTCCCGAATTTCATCTCAAAGAGGTGATCATGGGAAAATATTCATAACTCTCTCTCTGAACATCGGATCGGAATTCTATAAAAATTGGATGGAAGCACACGGAATTTAGTTTCCTATATATCAATTTCAGAGTTGAAGGAGGAAGCAGTGACACGTGGCAAGTCATACAAGTTCGCTCTACTAAACCAGTCCATAATTAGGGCATCGTAGGAGATTGGGCACAAATTCTTCTTCAAGAATCCAAATCAGGTCAGACTTGTGGCATTTGACAGAGGATTTAGAGGGCTACCTCAATACCAAATTTCAGATATTGAATATCCGAAATCATAGAGATAATTCAGTTTCAATATTGCGCTCCTCAAAAGAAGGAAAAAGGTGTGTATTTTTTTTCGAATTACATAAGTCTCGTTTGAAAAAAATTAGCTGGAAATTATTCCAAGGGTATATTGAAGAATAGATATCAGTATTGGGTTCTAAAATGGCCCCTAAAAATGATTCAAAACCCATTAAGCATTTATAAGGCTCTACTATGACTCATGAAGACGAAGAAACATGACATGAGATATCAAAATTACAAGAGCAAGTGCACCAAATTTTGCTATCGCAAAGAGCAACAAAAAATGAAATGGAAGTTTTGAAGAAAGGCATGGAAACCACTATGGATGGTTTGAAGAAAAGCATGGAAGCTAAGATGAATGGTTTGGAAGCTAAGATGGAAGGCATGGAAGCTAAGATGGATGGCATGGAAGCTGAGATCGATGAAAAAATGGAAACATAAAAGTAGACATCGAAGGTTTGGAAAAGTTGATACAAGAAATGTTTCCTAATGGCGAAAAGATAGTAGAGGAAACTCATGATGAGAACAAAATAAATGTTAATGATGATTTCATAAACTCTAATTTTGGATGGAAGAACCACCATATTCAAAATATGGATATGAGGAATTTTGATGGCAAGGATCCCGTAACATGGATACTACAGATGGAGCAATATTTTGATCTCAATAATGTGAAAAACACACAAAAGGTACGCGTTGCAACTTTACATTTAAAAAAAAATACATTTGTATGGTATCGATGGCTTTGCTCCTGTAAAAAAATTGTCACTTGGTTAATTTTTATGGAGGAAATGATAGCACATTATGAGGATACAAAGAGAAACACCTTCTTTAGCCAATTGATAAATCTAGAACAAAAGGGTTTAGTGGGGGAGCACATTGAGGACTTCCAAAAATTGAATATAAGGGTAACTAATATTCCAGAGGAACACAAGATTGATCTTTTCATAGGTACTTTAAAGGATAACATCGAACATGAAGTTCGCGTTTTGGAACCTGATTCATTGGAGAAGGAATTCAAGTTGGCAAGAAAAATTGAATGTAAAATTATGGCAACAAGGAAGCCTACCACTCACTTCTATAAAGAGGGGAGTGTTACTACTCCTAGATTTCCATAACTTACAAGGTTGACACCACAAAAATTGTAAGAAAAAGAGCAAAAGGGCTTTGCTACAATTGTGATAGAAAATACACTAAATGCCATAAGTGTGCTGAGAAGAAATTATTTTACATAGATTGTGAAGAGGAAGAAGAAAATGAACAAGAAGAGGATATACACCGGGAACCAACCCTAGAAGAGGAAGAAATGAGTCTGACCAGATCGTGTAATGCATTGGCAGGAATTAACACTCCTCAAACTCTCAAGATAGAAGGACATATCAAGAAAAAAAGGTAATAGTGTTGATTGATTCAGGTAGTACCCATAATTTTATTCATTGTAAGGTAGCCAAGGAATTGAATTTTTTCCTATACCCAGCACCAGAATTTCAAGTGATGGTTGCAAATGGACGAACTATAAATTGCTCTAGAAAATTCCATAATATCAAGCTAACCATGGGTGAATATGTATTGAATAGTCCAATGCTTTCCATTCCTATGGGAAGTGATAATGTTGTACTAGGAGTACAATGGTTACAATCTCTGGGAATGGTAGCTTTTAATTTTCAAGAACTTTTCTTGAAATTTTTTTCGGAAGGAAAGGAAGTCGAATTACGAGGTATCGCAGGAAAGTTGGGAAAGATAATAAGCTCTAATGTCATAACAAAGCTTCTAAAGAAAGAACAATGAGGTGTAATTGCACAATTATGCTCACTAGAAGTTCCAACATCAAAATCATCTATTTCTACAGATCTCCAAAAATTCTTGGACAATCATTTGAAGGTGTTTGAAACTCCTTGTTGTCGACAATTATTGTCTCTCCTAGAGACAGTCTAGAGTTTCCATAGACCAGTGCCTAGGACATCTTAGCATAGCAAGGAGCATATAATAAAGCTGGGGTGTCAATCCAAAACTCTCCTGCTATCTCTTGTAAAACAAGGAAATTGATTTAAATGGAACCAGAAATCACAGAAACTGTCACAGGGAAAGTAATGTTGCATAGGCACAATGAAAAGCTCCAATATTAAAGCATCAGACAATTAAGAGACAATTTACTGCAAAGAGAGCTGGTTCAAGTAATATGCCACAAAAATCAAATATCAGAAAGTGAATGTGATGAAAGAAACATGAGGAGAATACTAGTTAACCTTGAGCTGATACCCAGATACACAACAATACCATATATGGGCTTATCAATTTAAGAATCCATACCTGACAATGGCGTTTTAAAAGCACCTTCTCAAAGCAACTAATATAGCAGAAATATGGATGAAGTGAATATGAAACAATATGTCATGCCTGAGCCAATTTAAAGTGCTTGACTGATTCATGTACGGGCATCAACTAGGATGAATCCTTACCTAAAATCAGTGAGCCACTCGCATTCCAGTATCATGATACAAGAAGAAGATATATGAAATGAAATATTGTATTAAGTACATAAGAGAAGTTTACATACTGTGATATATCAAAGACCAGAATCCTCCAAAACAGACAGAACTCCTCCTCACTGAAACCCTACGGGCTCTGAGCCTTCACACAAAAGCTTTACAAAATGCATACAAAAATGCCTTTCACAGCACAATTTTCTGATAAAAGTTTGGAACCCTTACAATGTATTTCTTCCTCCCTTTTATAGAAGAAGGAGAAGGGAAACTAATAAAGAGGTAGGTGAAAAAAATTAATTGTTACATTGAAACAAAATGGCGGAAACATTTCGCGCCCACCCTGCTTGAATGACTATGCTGAGCTGTGTGTACTCTGCTGCTGCTCTATTGAGTAAATGTTGTGGGTGCAGATTTCTCCAGGGATAAGACATGAAAAATAAAATATGTAATATTTCGTACCTTCCTGAGAGATAAATCTATTGAAATTAAACCTGGAGGCTATGATTTTTGTGCACTTGTACTTTCTGCCTCCTAAATCTTGAATTAGGATCGAAAATCTGCATAGCTGCATAATAAAACCCATGATCTTCCGTTGATTTTCTTTGTTGCAACATTTATATCTCCTTCTGCGAAAATTTGTGCTTTAAATAGTTTCGGAGGGTTTGATGAATTTTGAACCACGTTGCTTTGATGAGAGCTGTGTCATAATACCCTTCCAGATCTTTCTTCATAAATTTGCTTTTGAAAAATTTTCCTTCGAAGCAGCTTCGGTTTCTGTAATGGTGGCCGTGAGCAATGGCCATTCCTCGTCACCGCAACCTGAAAAACCCACAAATATGTTAAGAAAACCAGGCACAGGGACGACAACATGATGGGATCCATGGACATGGTGGCGCAAACTCATCGGAATGTCGAAACGATGTGGGGTGGTGGAAAATGCAGAGGAATGGCGGAGAAGAATTGAAGGAATATGTGGAATTAGACGTGGACAGTGGTCCTTCAACCTAAAAATATATATGGGAGGCTGAGGGATGTATGATGGAAACGCGTGGCGGGATGACATGGAGGGAGGCTTGAGTCAACAATGGGACAGGTAAATGATTCTGGGCCATACGATCAAAAACAGAATCAATGGTTGATATTGTGTCGGGAAGTGATGCGATGGTGGGCCAGGGCGTCGTCCAACCTGGGCTAACTTCCGTGCAGCTCTGGAAAGCGACCGCCGTTGGATGAAGGTTTACAGATCGAGCGGTTCATATGAATTTCGCTGCACATCTTTTTCCAGGAGATAATGCGCGAAATAGGGCGGTATTGGGATCATACACCGGGACACTTGTCACGCAGCGTGTGGAATCGCTGCGATTTGAGAAAAACCGCCAGCCCTTCAAAAGCGGTGCGGGGGATACAACTTGTTTCAAGTGGTGGTTTCGAGGGCGCGGGGACCACGGGAGCAAAATGATATGATGCGTTGATCTATTTTTAATCGAACGGCTCCAAGCGCACCTGATAGGTGTACACAAAAAGAACTTTTGGGTTTAGCACATGGTTTTAGTGCTCAGGTCGTGTGGAAGGAGTAGGTGCTGGGGCTAAGACCAAAGGGGCTAGGCCTGATATAATTTTAGGCATGGGTTTAAGCCCTTTTTCGAAGGTATCTCGTGGGTGGAAATGGTAACGAGAGGTAGGATATGAAGTTTTTAGGCCACGAATTTAAACGGGACTGCAAGCCAAAAACTTGAATGGAGGGGCTAATGGCCAAAAATTTTGATGGGGGCTAACATGGATAACATCGGCTCCAACTGGAGATGGCACGTTCATCCCTAGATATGTCGAGAACTTGCAGACCATCTAATATTCTTTTATGTTGACTCTGCTCTTCATCCCCTCTACATTTACTTCATAATTCATCAACTCACGCATCTTATTGAAACAAAGACTGAAACAAAACTATTATACAATATGGTACATCAGGCTTGCTCTACCTGAATCAGAATTGGAAGTAGGGCTTGAGAAATTGTTCGTTTACAGGGGCATCCAGCGCGTCGCCCTGTAAATTCTCCAATATGAACGTGTTATTTCCTCCCTGTTCCACAATTTTGAAGGGATCAAACCAGAGGGGGTCAAATTTTCCGTGCTTCCCTTTTTCAGCCCTCCAGAAATCCCACCTGAGCACCAGATCACCAATCTGCAGCTTATGGTCTTTAGCATACTGATCAAATATATGTTTCATTTTCTCTTGATACTCCGTTAATCTCTGATTCACTTGGCCCCGTGTTTCCTCTAATTCTACTAATTGATTAATTCTCCTGATCATGTCATCAGGTTCCTCCTGACTGTCTTGCATGAAACGTGCCACTGATAAGGCCAGCTACACAAGAAACACTGCTGCTCGTCCATACACCATCTCATATGGAGATTTCCCAGTTGCTCGCTTACAAGTAATTCTATTGGCCCATAGAGAAAATTTCAATTGGGAATCCCAATTCTACTGATTTTCATTTATAGTTTTTTTTAAGGCCCTCACTAGGGTTTTGTTGGAAGATTCTGCCAAGCCATTTCCCTGCGGATAGAAAGCTGTGGAATGATTCAGTGCAATATTATATTGCTGGCAGAAATTTACAAATTTTGCAGATTTGAAGGCCTGTGCATTATCAGTCACTATTCTAGCAGGACAGCCAAACCTGGATATGATGTTTTCTTCCATGAATTTTATGATGACAGTGTCAGTAGCGTTCCTTGCAGGTATGGCTTCCACCCATTTTGTAAAGTAATCTATGGCTGTCAATATCCATTTATGTTTTCCACTTGATGGGGGATGTATTTCTCCAATAAAATCTATTCCCCATTGCTGAAACAGCTCATTTACATGAACTGGAATCAGGGGCAGAGCTACCAATTTCTGCCTCTCAGCAAATTTCTGACACTTATCACATGCTCTAACCCAAACAAAAACATCTCCAAATAATTTTGGCCAGTAGAAACCAGATTTCAGTATTTTATGAGTTGTGGCTCTCCAGCTGTAATGGCCTCCACAAATTCCTTCATGAAATTCCATCGTTATACCTTATGCTTCATCCTCTGTGAGGCACAGGAGTAGAATTCCTGAAGGATCTCTCCAATATAATTGGCCATTAGCAACTATGTACTTTTGTGACTTCAACCTTAAAGCTCTGTATTTTTCTTTATCACAGCTAGGAGGACAGTTGAGTGTCAAAAGATATTCAACTATTTCTTTATACCATGGGCTGGTGAGGTATTTTATATGAACCTTCTGAGTAGCGTCCTTCACTCCTTGTTGCTCTCTTTCATTTTCAGATTCTTCATTTGCTACCATGGACAAATTTATGCCTAAAGCCTGATAATTTGATTCAGATAAAATCTTGGCTAGCCCCTGCCCTTTAATCAGCTTAGTAGGTCTGATATCCAAATCATATTCCTGTATTTTTGCAATCCATCTCCCTCTTTTCCCTTCACTGTCTCCCTGAATGAGAATTTATTTGACAACTATTGTAGGGACATATGCAGTGATGTGGGACTGCAAAATGTACATGCGAAATGCTTTGAGGGACTTTACTAGGGCATATGCCTATTTCTCTAATATGTTATATTTCAATTCTGCATCATGGAGAACTTGGCTGAAAAAGGCAATAGGCTGCTCATATCCATCTTCATTTTTCTGCAACAAAACTCCAGCTACTGTATGAGGTGAAGCAAATGAAAAGATCATAAAAGGTTTTGTATAATCTGGGCCAGCCAGCACAGGAGCTTCAGCGAATTCATTTTTTATCCTGGTGAATGCCTCCCTATATTCCAGAGACCATTTTACTTCACTGCTCTTCTTTAGCATATCTGTTATATGCCTAGCTATCTCGGCATAGTTAGGAATAAACCTTCTCGGGAAATTTATCCGACCTAAAAATGTCTACACTTCCTTCTAATTTCTGGGGAAAAGGATGCTATTTATAACCTCCACTCTTTTGGGAACTATCCTTACCCCATCCTTAGTCACAATGTGCCCTAAAAGCTTGCCTTCCTCTAATGCAAATAAAGACTTTTATGGATTAAGAGAAACACCATACCCTCTGCATTTTTCAAAATTTCTTCGTAAATGTTCAATGTGTTCAGCATCATTCTTTGAAAACACTGTTATATCATCAAGGTATACCATCAAAAATTTATCCTGCTCACCCACAAAAGCAATTTCCATCGCCCTCTGAAAGGTAGCTCCTGCGTTAATCAACCCAAAAGGCATCCTAGCATACATGAATGTTCCCCATGGTGTAATGAAAGCAGTCTTCTTCTGATCCTCTGGAAACATAGCTACATGATTATAACCAGAAAAACCATCCATCATTGACATTCTAGAGGCTCCCACCACTTTCTATAGGATGTGATCCATATTAGGCAGTGGATAATTATCCTTTAAAGATGCTCTATTTAAATTCCTGAAATCTACACATAGCCTTTTTTCTCCATTCTTCTTTCGAACAGGGACTAGATTTGCCACCCATTCTGAGTACCTCAGTGAAACAATTATTTTGGCCCTTAGCAGCTTCTTGATTTCTTTTTCAATGGAGGGAAGTAGCAGAGGATTTATCTATCTGAGCTTCTGCTTATACGGTTTTGCATCTTCCCTCAGAGGAATTTTATGTTGCATTATACTAATATCAAAAGTTTTCAGGTCCTGATAGGACCACGCAAATACATCCTTGTATGACTGAAATAGTTTCAAGTATTTTTCCTTATATTCATCTGGGACCTTCTTAGATAGCTTTACAATTTTAGGCTCAACATTGGTACCCAGATTTAGATCTTCCATTTGATTTTCTTCTACTACTTTACTATGTTGCAATGGAACATCATTTTTGTCAAATAATCTTTCTAGAGACACCAGCCCTCTAGGTATGACATTCCCTTTCAGCTGTAACACTTTACTTCCTGCCATTTTCTCTTTCCACTTATTTTCTGAAGTATCTTCAGCCTCATCTTCTTCACAATCATCAATCTCCATATTGGAGAATTCTCCCACTGTTTCCAAGAATCTCTTCATTTGTTCCTCATCTTCGAATACCTGCCAATGCTTGATATTATCCGAGATTGATGGTCGATAGCGTACCTCAATTTCATACCTCAAGAGAGGGTTCTGAGGAGGATGAAACGTACTGGCAGCTACAGCAAGAGAGTCTGCCATTCTATTCTACTCCCAGGACATGAACTAGATATTGAATGCTGAGAAGAAATTCTCCACCATGTCCCATACTTCATTTCTATAAGCTCTCAGCCGGGGGTGTTTGGTTTGACACTGATTTCTAATATGTCTGACCACCAGCTCAGAGTCTCCAAGAGCTTTCAAGCTTTGTATACCCATGCTCTTGGCTTTCTGCAATCCTAGCAACAGTGCTTCATATTCATCCACATTATTAGTAGCCTCATATTCCAATTTAAAAGACAATGGCACCCATTTTCCTGTAGGGGAGATTAATAATACTCCAGCTCCATTACCTTCTCTTGAATTTTCTCCATCAAAATGTAGAGTCCATACTCCTGCTTCATGGTCTTCTAAAGGCTGCTCAGTCTTAATTTGACAAAATGATGGTTTCTGAGCAAAGTTTTGATCTTCTTCAAGCATAAAACATGAAAAATCTCCCTCTTTACTATAGACTAGAGAATTTTCAGAGCTCTCAGCCTTAGTTACCATCTTGACAAATATGGTTTCTCTATATAACCTCCTCTCCTGACCACCAAAAATTGGAATAGTGGCATATGTTAAATCCATCTTGAGTGACCCACCAATTTTTGTTCCCCAGGACCTTGACAACAACATGCCAAAGCGAGCTGGGATATCAGCCACCACAATGTCCATTACTACGCTTTTTGCTGGAATTTGGGCCAAATTGACCACTAAATCTTTAATCATCCCCAAGCATTTAACTCTTTTGGAATCAAATGAATATAGATCTTTATATGGACGTGTGATTTTCAAACCTAGTTGCTCCATGACTGAAAAAGGCATAAGATTATGGGAAGCCCCAGAATCTAACATACAATTGTGTAACAGCAGGTCATGAATAACTTGAGACACATAGAAAGGAGGAGTAGAGAGGTCTATCTCCTCGACATGTGGGCCAAAAACTACCATGGGTATTTCTTCTTGAAGATTAAGACTGTCTGGGATTATTGGTGCTTCAGGAGGGAGTAATAAAGAAGTAACTTGAGATTGATATGCGGGTTGCTTTAACAGTTCAGTCAAAGGGACTGGGATTTTGACTTTCTCAAGTTCTTTTTGCAAATTAAAATTAGGAGGGGGCTTTTCTATTACAACTTATTTTGACTCTTTATTTTCAGCTGAAGGTTTAACTTCTTTTGGCACAGACTCAGCATTAGGAGGAGTGATTACGTTTGAGGAAGAAGGAATTTGATCATTAGACTGCAGAGGTTTGTTCAGAGGACTCTTACCTTTATCTGTGACTTTCTTCATTGTTGACTCCTTTTGAGTAGGTGCTTCCTTCTGGGGAGGCTTTTCTTCATGTTCTTGAGTCCGAGTTCTCTTTCTGGAGGATTTGAGATCTTATCTCCTATTGAAATGTTCTTGCATGAAATCATTAAATTGTTTGCAGTAGTGATCAATTTCTGCATCTTCTGTGTCTCCGATCTCTTCTTCTTCTTCTTGCAATGGGCATTATATTTCATCATTGTTTGAAAAGGCAAGATTTTCATCTTACAGTTCATAGGCAGCATCATCAGTGGAGTCATCTACTGGGCCTTCCAGGTACAATGGGTGTGGTACCTGATCCTGTTGCTCCTTAGTTTCCCTTGGGAGTATTTGCTGGGGTGGCTTTCTATACTGAGGATTGTAACCCCTATTTGGAGCATTCTGAAAGTTCTTGGAAGATGATTTATTGGTCTCCAATTCAAGCTTGACCAGTTTATTAGAAATATTCTTAATCATTTTTCTTATTTCTTCAATTTTATCTGAATCCTTATACTGATTAGAAGTAGATACTTCTTCTTTCCCCCTCCTTCTAGTATCCTGTTCAGCTTTCCCTCTTAATTTTCCAGTGGAAGAAAAATTTGCTTCTAATTTAAGAGCATCTGACTGAGCATCATCTAGGGTGGCAGGCTTTCTTTCCCTGAGAGAGAAACCAAAGTCTGAGTCAAAAGCTGCTATAAAAACAACTTTGGCAGCATTCTGATGAGGCTTCATATCTGCAGGGAGGTTTAGATATAACTTATTGAATCTCTTAATAAACTCTGACACCCCTTCATTTTGTTTCTTCTTGAGTGTACTGAACTTAGTAAGACACTGTCCATGATCTTTCTTTTCTCCCCATTTTCTGAGAAAAGTATTCTCCATATCATCCCAAGTGGTTATGGAATGGTTTCCCAATGTCTTGAACCATTTTCTGGCTTCACCATCCAGATATTGCACAAATAGTCTTAATACTACATCTAGATGTTCAACATTAAAGTTCTCTGCAAAAGAGAAAAAAGTATCAATATGTTTCTCAGCATCAATTTCATTTTCTCTGGTGAATCTGGGCAATATCTTCAGATAATCCTGTGGCATATCATTTAGCACTTGAGGTAATGCCAGGGGAGCATATTTATTCAGCAAGAAGGCAGGAACATTTTCCATTGGAGGAGGTGGGGGTTGTGCAACAATCTAATGTACAAATGGAGGAAGAGGAGGAGGTGGGAGTGGAGTATGAATAACAATGGGAATATACTATACATCAGCCTGAGGCGTAGATGGGAACAATTCACGATTAACAGGGGCTACCTCTGTAACTTCTTTAACTTCTTCGACCTCAGGGGTAGGACAAAAGTTCTCTTTGGTTCTCGCACTTCCCCTGGGTGGGCTATCTGAGTAATATTAAGGATTTTCCTCAGTGAAGTCAAGATTTTCTGCTAGAATTTCTTGAGAAGAAGAAGATGGAAAATCTTCTTCAAAAAACTCAGGGATTTCAGCACGGACTGATTTCCTTTCTTTCCAACTTCTTCTCTGTATAATCTTCTCTGGGTCAGACACTGAAGGTATCTTTGACTGAGATGTATCTGAACTCAATTGTGGCTTCTGGGGAGCTAGGACTACCAATAGATTTTTCAAATAAACAACAGTGGAGTCGCCAAGGTGAGAGATATGCAACTCTTCAACTCTCTGTGCTCACCTAATTAGAGAGTGAATAAATATTGTCGAGGCCCAGGGAAACTGATATCTTAAATTTGTCCCCGGCAACGGCACCAGAAAGATGTTGTCGACAATTATTGTCTCTCCTAGAGACAGTCTAGAGTTGCCATAGACCAGTGCCTAGGACATCTTAGCATAGCAAGGAGCATATAATAAAGCTGCGGTGTCAATCCAAAACTCTCCTGCTATCTCTTTTAAAACAAGGAAATTGATTTAAATGGAACCAGAAATCACAGAAATTGTCACAGGGAAAGTAATGTTGCAGAGGCACAATGCAAAGCTCCAATATTAAAGCATCAGACAATTAAGAGACAATTTACTGCAAAGAGGGTCGGTTCAAGTAATATGCCACAGAAATCAAATATCAGAAAGTGAATGCGATGAAAGAAACGTGAGGAGAATACTAGTTAACCTTGAGCTGATACCCAGATACACAACAGAACCATATATGGGCTTATCAATTTAAGAAGTCATACATGACAATGGCGTTTTAAAAGCACCTTCTCAAAGCAACTAATATAGCAGAAATATGGATGAAGTGAATATGAAACAGTATATCATGCCTGAGCCAATTTAAATTTCTTGAGTGATTCATGTACGGGCATCAACTAGGATGAATCCTTACCTAAAATCAATGAGTCACTCGCATTCCAGTATCATGATACAAGAAGAAGATATATGAAATGAAATATTGTATTAAGAACATAAGAGAAGTTTACATACTGTGATATATCGAAGACCAGAATCCTCCAAAACAGACAGAACTCCTCCTCACTGAAACCCTACAGGCTCTGAGCCTTCACACAGAAGCTTTACAAAATGTATACAAAAATGCCTTTCACAGCACAATTTTCTGATAAAAGTCTGGAACCCTTACAATGTATTTCTTCCTCCCTTTTATAGAAGAAGGAGAAGGGAAACTAATAAAGAGGTAGGTGAAAACAATTAATTGTTACATTGAAACAAAATGGCGGAAACATTTCGCGCCCACCCTACTTGAATGACCATGCTGAGCTGTGTGTACTCTGCTGCTGCTCTATGGAGTAAATGTTGTGGGTGCAGATTTCTCCAAGGATAAGACATGAAAAATAAAATATGTAATATTTTGTACCTTCCTGAGAGATAAATCTATTGAAATTAAACCTGGAGGCTATGATTTTTGTGCACTTGTACTTTCTGCCTCCTAAATCTTGAATTAGGATCGAAAATCTGCATAGCTACATAATAAAACCCCTGATCTTCCGTTGATTTTCTTTGTTGCAACATTTATATCTCCTTCTACGAAAATTTGTGCTTTAAATAGTTCCGGAGGGTTTGATGAATTTTGAACCACGTTTCTTTGATGAGAGCTATGTCATAATACCCTTCCAGATCTTTCTTCATAAATTTGCTTCTGAAAAATTGTCCTTCGAAGAAGCTTCGGTTTCTGTAATGATGGCCATGAGCAATGGCCATTCCTCGTCACTGTAACCTTCAAAACCCACAAATATGTTAAGAAAACCAAGCACAGGGACAACGACATGACGGGATCCATGGACATGGTGGTGCAGACTCATCGGAATGTCGAAACGATGTGGGGTGGTGGAAAACGCAGAGGAATGGCAGAGAAGAATTGAAGGAATACGTGGAATTAGACATGGACAGTGGTCCTTCGACCTAAAAAGATATATGGGAGGCTGAGGGATGTACGATGGAAACGCGTGGCGGGATGACGTGGAGGGAGGCTTGAGTCAACAGCGGGACAGGTAAATGATTCTGGGCCATACAATCAAAAACGGAATCAATGGTTGATATTGTGTCGGGCAGTGATGCAATGGTGGGCCAGGGCGTCGTTCAACCTGGGCTAACTTTCGTGCAGCTCTGGAAAGCGACCACCGTTGGATGAAGGTTTACAAATCGAGCGGTTCATATGAATTTCATTGCACATCTTTGTCTGGGAGATAATGTGTGAAATAGGGCAGTATTGGGATCATACACCGGGACACTTGTCACGCAGCGTGTGGAATCGCAGCGATTTGAGAAAAACCGCCAGCCCTTCAAAAGCGGTGCGGGGGATACAACTTATTTCAAGTGGTGGTTTTGAGGGTGCGGGTACCACGGGAGCAAAATGATATGATGCGTTGATCTGTTTTTAATCAAACGGCTCCAAGCGCACCCAATAGGTGTACACGAAAAGCGCTTTTGGGTTTAGCACATGGTTTTAGTGCTCAGATCGTGTGGAAGGAGTAGGTGTTGGGGCTAAGACTGAAGGGGCTAGGCCTGATATAATTTTAGGTGCAGGTTTAAGCCCTTTGTCCCAGGTATCTCGTGGGCGGAAATGGTAATGAGAGGTAGGATATGAAGTTTTTAGGCCACGAATTTAAACGGGACTGCAAGCCAAAAACTTGAATGGAGGGGCTAATGGCCAAAAATTTTGATGGGGGCTGACATGGATAACACTCCCAATGGAATCCCACCTATTCGTGATCAGGCTCATGCTATTCATTTGATTCCAGGAAGTGTTCCTCCAAACATCAGGCCTTATAGATATCCTTATGTCCAAAAGAGCGAAATTGAACATATGATTGCAAAAATGTTAGAGGCTGGTATAATTCAACCTAGTCAAAGTTCCTTCTCTACTCCAATAGTATTGGTGCACAAGAAGGATGGATCATGGTGCATGTGTCCGGATTATAGGGAGTTCAATAAGCTCACCATTAAAGATAAATTTCCCATTCCTGTGATTGATTAATTATTGGCTGAATTACATGGAGCAATTTATTTTACCAAGTTCGATCTTTGTTCAGGATATCATCAAATTAGAATGAAGACTGAAGATATTCTGAAAATAGCATTTCAAACTCATGAGGGTCATTATTAATTTTTGGTCATGCCTTTTGGCCTTACCAATGCACCTTCTACATTTCAAGGGTTGATGAATTCCATTTTCAAACCCTTCCTTAGAAAATTCGTGCTAGTATTTTTTGATGATATACTAATCTATAGCAGGTCTTGGAAGGATCATGTTCAACATGTTGACAGGGTGCTCAAACTATTGCAGGAGAAACAATTATATGAAAAATCATCCAAATGTTTCTTTGGAGTACAAGAGGTGGAATATCTAGGTCATATTGTATCTCACGAGGGTGTTAAGGTAGACCCTAACAAAATTAAAGCCATTAAGGAATGGAAAGTCCCCACAACTATAAAGCAGTTGCGAGGATTTCTCGGTTTAACAGGGTATTATCGCAAGTTTGTTAAGAATTATGGGAGAATAGCAGCACCTCTAACAACATTATTGAAGAAAGATGCATTTTCATGGACTCCTGAAGCAACTAAGGCCTTTGAACATTTTAAAGAGGCAATCTGCCTAGCACCGGTCTTAGCTACGCCAAACTTCACAAAAACCTTTATTGTGGAATGTGATGCCTCAAGAAATGGAATTAGTGTTGTTTTAATGCAAGAAGGAAGACCCATTGCTTTTCAAAGTCGTCCAATCAAAGGAAAGTATTTACAGAAACCTATTTATGAGAAGGAAATGTTAGCAATACTGCATGCACTAAAGAAATGGAGAACTTACCTAATGGGAAGACACTTCAAGGTAAAAACTGATCAAGATAGTCTTAAACACTTTTTGGAACAAAGAATATCTTCAGAAGAGCAGCAAAAATGGGTCACAAAGATGTTGGGTTATGACTTTGAAATAATCTACAAAAAAGGAAAGCTTAATGTTGTTGCAGATGCACTCTCAAGAAAAAATGAAGAGGTGGAAGCATTGCTTTGTGCCATTTCTATTATCCAACCAGATTGGATAACCGAAGCAAGAGATGAATGGAAGAAGGACGAAGAAGTGTGGACACCCATTCAAAAGTTGCAGCAAGATCCTAGTACATCTGATACATTTAGTTGGAAAAATGATTCCTTATGGTACAAAGATCGCTTATATCTTTGTAAGAATTCCCAACTAAAACAAAAGATTCTTCTGGAATTGCACACTTCTCCTTTGGGAGGACACTCAGGATTTTTAAAAACTTACCACAGGGTGAAGAAAGAATTTTTTTGGGATGGCCTTAAATCTGATATTCGAAAGTTTGTGGCGGAATGTTTGGTTTGCCAGCAGAATAAAGTGGAAACAATTAAGACCCCAGGACTTCTACAACCTTTATCCATTCCAAGTCAACGTTGGGAGGAGATTTCAATGGATTTTATCACAGGTTTACCTAAGTCTGAAGGAAGGAGTGTCATCATGGTGGTAGTTGATAGACTTACCAAGTATGCACACTTTGTGCATTATCTCATCCATTTAAAGCAAGTACAGTTGCTACTACATTTATGGATAGAATTCAAAAGCTACATGGAAGCCCAAGGGTTATTGTGAGCGACAGAGATCCCATTTTTACTGGAAATTTTTGGACGGAGTTATTTTCTCGTTTGGGTACTCAATTAGCTCATAGCTCATCTTATCATCCTCAATCTGATGGTCAAACTGAGATAGTAAATAAATGTTTGGAAGGATATCTTCGTTGTTTTGTATCTGATAAACAAACACAATGGGTCAAGTGGTTACCTCTCGTTGAATGGTGGTATAACACATCCTTCCATACTGTAGCAAAAATGACCCCATTTATGGCACTTTATGGATATCATCCACCATCCATCACATCATCTTTAAGGGAAAATTCGAAGGTTCAAGCAGTGGAAGATCACATCGAGCATCAACAAGAAGTTCTCCAAATCTTAAAGGATAACCTGAATTTGGCACAAAATCGAATGAAACAACAGGCAGATCAACATCGCAGCGAGAGAAGTTTTGATGTAGGAGATTGGGTATTTTTACGGCTACAACCATACAAACAAATGTCCCTCAAGCAAGCTAAGAAGGATAATAAATTATCACCAAAGTACTATGGTCCTTACAAGGTGTTGTAAAATATTGGTACTATGGCATACAAATTGGAGCTTCCTGCTTCTTCACGAGTGCATCCAATTTCCATGTTTCATGCTTAAAGAAGGTTATAGGTGAAAATATTCTAGTTCAAACAATGTTGCCAGAACTTGATGAGGAAGGAAAAATCATATTGGAACTTGAAGCAGTCACGGAAACAAGAACTCAACAGCTATGAAATCGATCAATTTCAGAGTATCTCATCAAGTGGAAGAACTTACCCACTGAAGATTCTACATGGGGGGATGAGAATTTTATACAGAAGCACCCAGAGCTACTCAAGCATTGAGGAAAACACTTTTTTAAAGGAGAGGGGCATGTTAGGTCCTTATATTACTAGTTTAGCCCCTTATTGTTATTAGTGTAGCCCCCATATTGTTATTATTGTGCCCTTATATTGTTATTGTTAGGTCAGCTAGGATTGCATTGTGGCCCCACTAGGATTACATTGTGGCCCCATGGACTCCTATATATAGAAAGGAGGTTTTGTCATTTGTATCATCCAAGAATTGTTCATTCATGTAATGTATTGGAGGTTTCCCCCTCGAAGTGGCTTATTTCTAAGGCGTTGATATATCTTTTCTTCTATTTTTTGAGCTATTTTCACAACATCAAAGGTTTTGATTGGTACTTGGTGATACCCAGACTTCAAGTCAATCTTACTAAAATATTTCTCCCCCTTGAGTTGGTCTAGGAGGTCGTCAATCCATGGATCAGGTACCTATTCTAGATAGTGATCTTTTTCAGTGCCTGATAGTCAATACAAAGTCTCCATGTCCCAACCTTCTTCTACACCAACATGATCTAGCTCCCATAGGGTGATGAAGTCGGTCGGATGTGACCTTTTTGCAACAGCTCCTAAATTTTCCTCTTGATTTCGTCATTCTCCAAAATAGATCACCGATATATTGGTCCATTGGGAAGCAACACACTTGGGGTTATATTGATGGAGTGCTTGACCTGACAATGAAAAGGAACCCTTGTGGGGGAGGTGAAGATGTCGTCATACTCCTCCATGACCTTGTCCATCTGTTGTTGCCATGTGGAGGAGCCCTGTCGGGAGGTCGTGGCCACAATATTCTTCTTGCTCTGAGGGCATATCATTAGGAAAATAAATTTCCTAGTTTTTGAAATGAGCTTACTGCAATATTTTTCGGTAACCAAAGAGATGGTGGTAGGTGGTGCTACCTCCGATATCCTGTACAACTTATTGCCCAAAGTAACAATAACAGCGCAAGGTTGTGACTCATACATATCATGTCTCTTCCACAAGTATGGTTGGCCTAATAATACATCATAAACATCAAGAGGAGTAATGCCACATAATATCTCATCCATGAAGGGCTTGATGTTATAGGGAAGGCGGCACTATTGGCTGACACGAAGATCCCATCCTTGGGGAAGCCACCCGATGGTGTATGATTGTGGGTGTGTTGTGATCAAAAATCCCATCCACTGCACGACCTCTACGGAGATGAGATTCTTTTTACTCTAGCTATCGATAATGAATTGTAGCGAGGAACCCTTTACCTGCATCTGGGATTCTAAGAGGTGCTCCCCCTCCTCTAGATCTTCTGGTTCCTCCTTCTATATCTTCATGGTGGTGATGGTGGCATTGGGCTCTGCATTGATAATCTTCTTCCCTTTGTCATTCCCCTTATCGACCTATGTTTCATAGTCAGAGCATGCATCTGATTCAGAATGCTTCAACTTGGCCACTGATGTTTGCTTGGTCCGACACTCACTTGTGTTGTGAGTGGAGCTCTTATGGAGCTCACACCACTTCCCCGTGTCCTTCTTTGGCTTCTCGGTGTTGTTCTCTACTTGTGTCTTTGGTAGATGTCATGGGCTGCCCCGCCTTGGCTTTGTCGTTTGTTATACAATTTCGAGGCACCTTTCCATCGCTTTTGATTCGTAGATCGAAAGTCTCGCTTCTTATTTTTGAACTTTTTCTCAATCTTGGTAGCATCCCGGTATGCCGCACCAAGTGAGGGGATGTCAAGGAACTCCATTTACTCTTAAATGTATCTGTGTAGATAACTGCGATACTTCAACACCAAATTTTTCTCCAAATATTTGATACCTAAATTTTTGCGTAGGGTATGGAATAGATTCTTCAACTCATGCACATCTTGATCCCTTTGTTATCGCAACACAGTCCATTTTATGTATTTTTCCTCATAGCTCCCCACGGGGTAATAGTGTTCCCTGATGGCATCTTAGAAATAAATCCAAGTTTGTGCGGCCGAGAATAGAGAGAGTTCCACATCGCCCTTTTTCTCCCAGTAGGTTTCCCACTAGTCCTTGACATGGAGGGCGGCTTTGAGGAGTGAAAAAATAATCCTTTCTCAGTTGGAGAAGTCATGAACCGAGAAATATCCTTCTAATAGATTCAACCATCTATCTAAAATGTTTGCATCTATTTGGCCCTCAAATATGGGAATGTCAAAGTTTACATGTACCATAAAAGGAGTGGCACCTCCATAGTGGCTGCTAGATGTAGATGCGCCGCCCATGGACAATCATTGAAGGATTTGAGAAAATTTATCCATCATCGTGTTCCTTTGTTTTGTTAGCGACCTATAAATTCTATTATACTAAGTGGTGGCTAAATTTGTCCTCAAGCCTTCAAGAGATAGTTTCCTTTGAAAATCTATCATCTTTTGAAGTCTTATAATGTTCTTTACCCTTTGAGTTAATCTTCACTGTTGTTTCACTATTAGCCCTAAGGTACCTGCTGTTTACCAAATAAAATTGTTCATGAGTCTCCATTCTCATCATTCACTTCTCCATCTCATTTTCACAGATCATCTCCATTTCCACCCCTATTTTCCTTTACAAATTTCCCCTTTCATCGTTTCATATTAACCTCCAAACCATTAAAACCCTCTTTTAAACCTTATATCATCCTTTTATTTGGTTTAAAAATCCCTACTTTCATTTACCAAAACCTTCATTTGGCCTTAAAAACCTTTTTTTTTACCTAAAAATCATTCTTCTGCACTATATAGGACTTAAGCCCCCGAGAGCTTATATTCTTCAGCCCTCTTCCTCATATGTCCTTAGCCCCGCAATCGGGTGCTCAAAGCACAAAGACTTCGCGCTAAAATCCTTACCTTTCCTCTAATTTTGTTTTCCTGACATTATGGTCCAAAGCAAATCTGGACCATTGAGCTACATAGATCAATGGCCATCAGGCCTCCTTTCCTCCGTATATTTCATTTACTGCACCTTCTTCCCTTTTTAACATTTCCGTCTCCTCTTTAAATCTCGACTATCCATTCGAAAGATCCAACGATCGAGACTTAACCTGATCTCACCATTGAACCCACTCCACGAAAAAAATCATACGTCACCATGGACCCCGCCAAAGCTTTTAACCCCGCATCTCTCTCTCTCTGTCACGCTCATTCCGCGGCATCGGATCTGGAGCTTCCGATCTGACGGCCAGCGATTGATATCACGTAATTTTTTGCCTCTCCTCGCAGTGCGCTACTTTCACGCGATAAAAGCAGTTTCCATTTGCCACGCATCGAGCGATGAATGGAATTGCGTTCCAAAAGTTAATACCGCCTCCCCCCCCCCCCCAAATGCTGCGCAAAAACCATTAATGGTTTTCCCAAACCCACTAATCCTCAATTCGCACCACATTTTCAAATTAAACCTTGGCTCTGTGTTTTACCATAGAAACCCGTTTTTCGCTGCAAATCCCTCCATCCTCACAACTCCTAAACGCTTCCATGAACCCTCAAAAGTAGTTTTAACCAATCATTCACAGGATTTAAATAACGTTGTGTGTTTTTTATGTAGGTTTAATGAAGATTAAGGTTAAAACCCTCCCACAAATGATTACAGTATTATGGGCCGAGGATAACGATCCTCATGGCCCTTGATACAATTTTAAAGGGTTTGTGAGTTCTAATTACACGTTTTAGGGAATTAATAAGTCATGATTATCGGGTTTTTGAAACAAAAACTCCAAAAAACCCTTTGCGCTCCTGCAAACAACAAAACAAAGTGAACATCAGGTAATTAAAGAATATCGGCATTAAAGACAAAGGATCATAGCAAAGGCAGAAGAATAAGGATGTTAATCAAAGTTTAAAGGATCAAGGCACAAATTGAATATCAAAGGCATAATCCACAGAATGAAAAAAAAATCTCCAGAAAAGCCTCGAATGCCACATCACAGGGGCTAATTGAATCCCTAGCTACCAAAATTGCCACCTGCAGCCTCTCTACCTCAAAGGAATACCCAGATCAATTTTCAGTCAGTAACATTAAGACTAAAGACAGTTGAATAGTTATTACAAACAAAGGAAGATATTTCAAACTGTCAGTAAAGTTATTGAAAGGATAAGAAAATGCCTGAAAGTCAATCTTTTCACCCACTAAGCCTAAAAAGCAGAAAACAGAGTTAATAAAACAGAGTTAGAATTAAATGAATTCCTGCCTTATGCCTTGCATGGTTTTCAAGGCTAGGAGTTGCATTTAGTATAGAATTAATTATACTTCAACCCTAGGAACTCTTCCACCTCCTCATTTTCTTATAAATTCTCCTTGAGGAGCACATTGTAAAGGGTTGGTTGGTTGGTCACTAGTTGTAACACTGAAACTTTCTGAAATAATATATAGTCTGTTTGAAGTTGAAGAAGAAATTGAAGTCTTGGAAGCTTGATGATGTTGTGACATGATTTTTCTTGAGAAGGCTATATCATTGGATCCCTGAGCTTGGCTGTTGGTGAAGTATTCTAAACTGTCTGTTGTTTTTTATGTTTTCATTATTTTTCATAAATTCTTACTACAGTAGGATGAAAAGTTTTGGCTAAGAAATGACTCCTGGAAGCACCTTAGACCTGTTTATCCTTCACTGTTTTATGTTTTCTTCTATTGAGGTATTTTAGAGTCTTTAATATTTCTCTTTAGTCCTCATGCTTGTTTATTTCTCTAATAGTTCAAATAGTTGGTTCCAGCATTATTTATGGTTTTCCCTGCTTGTTTGCTACCACTTAAAAACTGTTTTTGAAGTCTCCCTTTGAAGTACCATTGTTTATAGTTAGCCAAGGAGGTCTGTTTTGATCATACCCTTTGTCCCTGCTTAAAAAATTGTTTTAAAGGTCTTTATAGTTGTGATCATAGATGTGTTAGGTGTTCCCTCTTCTATGACTGCAATTATCAATGAATCTTTCATGTTTTCTAAGTCCTTTGAAATAAAATCTTTGAGGAAATAAGATGTGCTCCCGAATATTAGATTTCATTTTGAAAGTTGTCTTGAGATCATTATTTTCTTAAAGTGTGGTTTGTAGAATTCACGGTTAGCCCTGTATATCAAATACCTCTTTACTGTTCAAGTTATGTTTTTTAAGTTCCCTTTGTTGAGAATTCAATTTCTCTTTCCAAACCATTAATGTCCATCTCATTCACAAAACTAAAGGATCCTGTGGCCAAGTTAGATTTGCCCTTTAATATCCCATATCCATTGATGAGATTGTCATAAACCTCTTTTTGACTCCATTTCCCAATGACCCTGACACTTCTTCTTTCTATGTATACTACCTAGACCTTACATGTTCTGTTGTACCAATTCAACCAAGAAAACACTTGCACTTAATAACTAGTCTAAAATCAATACTTAAAAGCAAACAAGACATATCTTTGCAAACAATTTGAGAGATCCCTCTTTGAGAATAGGAGGACTAGATCCTGGAACTCTAAAGATTGGTTCTGATGTTGCCTTGTCTTTTGGTTAGCCAATCTATCAAAACACAGGACCCTAACATGTTTCTTGAGGACCTCTTAGAGCAATATTTTGATAGGATCTCCTACTCCCTCATCTTTCTTTTCTTCCCCCATGGGAAACCGTCGAGGTTTGCGAGGCTGGTCTTGCAAAGGTTTAACCAGGTCAAGCCCTGACTCCTTATACCCCAACCTCATTGGGGACATGCAAAGAAGGATCGACAAAGAGAAGACTGCTCTGATACCAGTGATCCAGATTTATGCATAAACATAATGAAATACCAAAATACACATAAACATGGACATGCAGCAGAAATAAGAGTTCAATTCATTAATAACAAATAACTGAAATATGCTTACATACAAAATGGAAATAAACTAGCTAGGGCGCTGGTAGCTTATATTTGAGAAGATATGTGGTGGATACAAGCCTCTGAACTGTATTACAATGAATCTCGAAGGCCTATTTATTATTGAGAAACAATGTAAAACCCTAAACATCCAAAATCCTAACCCTAGGTGATGAAGCGCAAGAACTATGGGCCCTGTTTAGGTAAATTGGTACATCAACTTCCCGAGGATGTAACTTTGGCATACAATATATGTTTGACATGTACAATACCTCGCTAAAAATATCTATCTGAGGACTACAACTTTTGATGTGAGAAACACAAAAGGAACTTCCATGTCACTCACGGTTTTCCCAAAAAACATCATTTATGGCCTCAAAACAACTCCGAAATTTTAGGACTTGAAACTTGCTAAAAATAGTAAATTGTGCTATAATTAAGGAAAATAAAAAACTAAAAGAAACAATGGTGGGGTCCAAGTCAAATAGGAAGGTGGCCACCAATGTCCACCTAGACAATAGTTTAAGCTTAGTGAAAGTTCAAGGGCAAATTAATAACTCATTCTTTAATGATATGATTGATAAGGTAGTTGCATTTGATGAAGCAAATAAGAAATTGTATGAGCTATTGTCTAGGTATAATGATGAATAAAGACACTTCCCCGTCCTACCCAAAATTAATGCAATGCAAAGGAAAACAGTTCTTAAAGCTTGGAAAGACAATTTTCATTATTTCAAGGAATTAATCATGGTGGCACAAAAAAAAATTCCTCTAATGCTATCCATTATCCAGGTTATCAAGGACACTGAGTTAGAGGCAAAGGTTATAAAGGAGAAACCACCAAAATAAGAGGCTCTAAGGAAAAATTCACATGAAAGTATAATGGAATGTCATGAAAATATCGAGAAAATGTTGAAGATTGATCTTGATCGAATTTGGAAATTCTTGATCAAACCCCAAAGCTATTTCAAAATGACTAAATAATCATTGATATGATTACTAATGAACTTTAAACTATACAAGCATGTGTTTACAACTGTCAAGTTAACATTTGACTTGATTCTCCTCCAGGGCTCATTGACCTTCTAGAAGTCTATGCTTGTTGGAAATCAGTTGATAATAATTTTATGGAAGTTTCTCCAATTGTTTAAGTGTCTATTTCTTCCAGTGAATCTAAATGTATTCTCACTTTTCCAAAAAAAAAATATATTATTGAAAAAATGATGGAGAAATACCTTATACTTCTAATTTTTGTAATATTATTTAAATTGTATTATGATCTTGTGTTCAAGGTTTTGATTTTGTAAAAGAAAGTAAACTTTGCATTATTGTACAAATATTTTCTTAATAATTATTGGACCATTTCAATTTCATGTTCCAACAAGGCAGAGTGGATATGGTACTATTGCTCTTATTTTATTTCTTATCTTTTATTGAAATTACGATATGTGTGCTTTTGTTTTGATATTAAATGATAAATTAATCATTATTGATCTATTGTTTTTATTCATATTAACATTCAGACTTGAAATGGTATGTGAATGTTTCAAATGAATTGTATTTCTATTCACAATTGAGTTACTATAGAAAGATAACCAATGATCTACATCCCTTGTGGTTACTACCCTTTCCTATTCACATACATAAATACTCAACATATTTATATTTAGATCGATATATTAGTTAACATCTTTCTTGTTACTTTTTACAACTAAGGTCAGATTCCACATTGGATAGCTCAAATGATTAAGATAATAATTTAATTAGATTTCTCACTTCGAGAGGATCAAAATCGACCTATAGATCACCCCAATCAGTTAAGCAGAAGTTAATTTAACAATTAATTTAATATTTTATGGGTTGGCCTAACCGCATGTTGATATGGTAAAAGCCCCAAGTGGTCACTCACAAAGTTATAAATAGAAGTGACCTCAAGTTCATTTTCACATATTCACTCATGAGATCTTCTCCATGCTATTTTTAGTTTTGGTCGTATTTTTTATTTATTTTCTCGCATAGGTACATTAAAAGGAGCTTGCATAGTGGCACACAGTGGATTGGGGTGAGAGACTGGTGCACATTTCAAATCTAAGTCTATTGAAGCAAAGTTGTGGGCATGAAAGGCCCTAGTAGCGACCCTTCTGAAGCACAGTCACGAGCAGGATTTATTATGCCCGCTACCAAGGTTCCAAAGTTGCAGGCACAACATGTTAAGGGCACGACCAAAGCCCTAAGGTCAAATCGGGATATTTTGAAGCTCAGTCGTGGGCACGGGGTGTTGTGGTAGCAGCTCAGAGACCCAAATCTGCGGGTTGAGTGTGTTAAGGCTACGACTCAGAGAGTTACTGGGAAGATCGAATTTAGATCACCTTTAGTTGATTTCACAACACTTCCAGACTTCATTCATTCAGTAAAATTTGTGTCATAGCGTCATTGAGAGACTCCTGGATTCAGATCTAGGACTTTAGAGTTGAGATCACTTGGTGATATTCCAAATCCGAGTTTTGGTATTATAGATCTATAAATCTGTAGATCAAATATGGTTGCTTCCACTACAGATGTATCTTCATTCCTCATTCAGTATTAGTCATTTTCATTATTTTTCTATACCTAGTGTCAGTGCATTTCAGTTCTTAGATTCAGTTTCCTTACTACGGAAGTATGGGTATGGTTTTAGTGCTTGTATGCTATCTTTTTTATGCATCATAAATATATGTACTCATGGATCATTGTACTTTTGTTGCTGAATCATTCAATGAAGATCTAAGAAGAATAATTTCCAAGGTTTTTCCCCATAGTGGGTTTTTCCCTAGTCTCGGACCTATCCTGGTGTCTCTATGTGTTCATGCTTCTCTTCCTTTGATCTTTTATTTTACGCTGCTTAGATGATGATGATGATGATGGTATTGTTCGTTATGCATAGTTTTTGATCTGGACTTATGCAGGAACAAAATAAATTACATAAATACACATAAAAGTAGAGATGCAACAGAAATAAGACTTCATTTCCTTAATATCACATAAATGAAATATGCTTACAAACATAATGGAAATAAACTAGCTATGGCACTGTTAGCTTATCTTTGAGAAGAGATGTGGTGGCTAAAAGACTCTGAACTGTGTTACAATGAGGCTCAAAGGAATATTTATTATTGAGAAACAATGGAAAACCCTAAACATCCAAAAACCTAACCCTAGGAGATGAAACACCAGACTATGGGCCCCGTTGGGTTAAATTGGTACACCAATTTCTCGGGGTCATAACTTTGGCATATGATCTTCACTTGCCACACATGATACCTCGTTAGAAATATCTATCTGAGGACTAAAATTGTTGATAAATTGAATTAAATACTCATAATGTCCAACTATGATTTTCTATAAAAAAAAAAGTCGTTTAGGGACTCAAAACGGCTCCAGAAGTTTAGGTCTTAAAAAACTGCCAAAAATAGCAAATGATGCTACATTAAGGAAACTGAAAAACTAAAAGAAACAATGGTGGGGGTCCAAGTGGAATAGGCGGCTGGCCACAAATATCCACTTGGATCAGTTTCATTTTCTGATGGTGAATGATATAGATCTGTACATTGGAAAAATTATTTGGTGTGAATGAAACATGTTAATGAAGAAATGTAAGTATAAAAGTTAAGAATAATGCTGCTTTATTAAAAATTAACATGGTTTCAAATCTGGTTGAAGAAAATCCATGAGGATCACCCCAAAGAAAATCTTCTATGGAGGCAAGCAGAGGATGGTAGACACCTAAAATAATTCTAGGGTGTTAGTGGATAAGGGTTTGAGGGAAACCTTTGGTTATGGTAAAGCATTGAGATTTGACATATGAAACCCACACATGGTCTATGAGGTACTTGGATCGATTTGAATGTTGACCTGGTTATTGATAAGGTTGTTGATTGAAGGAAATAATGCTTTATGATCTATGGCCGACTCTTGAAGGTTGGCTCGAGAGGGAAAAGATCATCTCTCATTGAAGATAAGTACTCCTTGACTTATAACCCTTACTCTTGTTTATTCTTATGGATCAGATTTCTATGATTTTTGTTTCTAGTCATTACTTCTTGCATGTATATTTGAGCACCTGGATGTATCTAACCTCTATGATGAGATGTGATGACCAGATCCCTCTTGAGGATATTTGGAAATGCGGGAAAGATAGATAGATCAAGAAATGAAGGAAAGTTGGCAAGATCAGGAAATGGAAATATCGTTACATATGGAAAACGGTAAAGAGGCACTTGCGTACTGCAAACTACCTATGTGAATGTGCACAGGTAATACAGTAAGGCATGCATGGTATTTTTTTTAATGTTATGATTTAGCTACAACATTGGATGGCTAGATAAGCCCTCCAGTATATTGAGAATTTATACTTATCAAATGGCTCATGCATGCACATATAAAAGTGATTGAGACTTGTGTTGATGAGATGGTGCACCAAGTATTGAATGGTTTGATCATGATGATCTACTTGATTCTGTGAGAGTACTTGATGTGATTTCTGATCATGGATATAGTAGCATAACTTAATGTGTGGCTAACATCTGTTGCTTTTAGATCTTTATTCTGACTTTTAGTTGATGGCACTCTTGATTCTTGATACTCATAAGATATGTTGGATCTCTTATGGAATCTTACCTCATTGATATGGTATTGATAACACTTGTGATTAGCATTATGAAAGCTCATAGAGAAGAGTAATTTCACCTTGTTGGTTTATCAATTAGCCTAACTTGATCCTATTGATTATGATATGCATGGTATTGGAAACTGTGATTATAAATACATATTTATAAGATTGATGTTTCATATCTTTGACTATATGTGGTTATAGCATGCAGTGAAATTAAATGCTTTAACTTGATGTATTATTAACGGCTCTTAAGGTTGTGATGTCAAATCAACCTATCGCCCTGATATTTCTAGTCCAGCCCTTGATGAAAGATGGATGACATGATATTGATGATCACGATAGATATGTGTTTATGATAGATCTGCTATTGCTTGATCCTTGTAAAGATAGGTTGATGACATGAATGAAATGGATTCTCATTCAGAGCGAGAACCTCTCTCCTAAAACATTTTTTTTCATGTTGTGAGTTTATGATCTATTGAAATGTGATTTAAGTACCTGACATTGTTGATCTACAAGAGAGGTTTGAGCATCATTCACATAAAGGAAGGCTCATAGATGTGACTATGCCTAAGAGACACAAAATTAAATTTATGTATAATGAATTCGGTCTATACTATAAATCCATGGATCTTTGATTTGTCTTGTCATTGTAACCTGATTTCTGGTATTTCTAGAATTGAGCATGAAATCAGATGGTCACTTGGAAAATTTCAATTTTGTAGATGTATTGCAGATGCCAGTAAGATTTGTTAGTTAGGAAATTTCATATGTTTTAATCAAGCTTGTGTATGCAGGTGACCAAGACATTCATATGGATATGTCATTGTGTTCAAGGCTGATTGATATTGATAAACTGTGCTTGGTACTTTTGACATGATGCGTAATGATTGAGAAATGTCTCAATTTATAGATCTTACCATGATTGCACATTTGTATTTCACATGATCTGATCTAGTGATGGTTTATTTTTCCAGATAACTATGTTATGTGGGCATAGTGACCTTCAGCGTTGTATGTGACTATACATATGTATGGTTCTGTGTTGGCCTCCTTGTTTCGATCACAATGGTTGTCGTGACGTAGTATGAACATGCATGACGTAATCGTGATGTGTATGCACTTACACATAATGACGGAAATGACCTATAATGACATGTTAAATGATAGACTTGAAGAGCTTGACATGAAATGAAGTCAAGACTTGATATGTGTGCTACCTATCTTTGGTTGAAAGAATTGATAACTATGAAATCAATGTCTTTGATAATAGTTGTAATTGACTTCTAATGAGATAATTTTTTGGACTCAACATTGATTTGAGTAAGGTTGGATATGTCGGCATGATGAGGCCTTAGGCTCATATAGAGTGTTGTCTTATGCAGACTCCTTGATTTAGATTTGTTTATATGTGACTAAGTTAGGACAATGAGTTCCAAGGTATGGCCTTGATTTTTTATTATGGATTTGATTATACATATTGATAGTATATCATTAAAAGGTGATGAGCCTTTGAAAATATAAGTAATAGGGAGGTGACTTCTAAATATCATAATGATGTATCATGGCATAATAAATTGATCTCTGGAATTTAGGAAAGAAATTACATATAGAAAGATTGTTCAAATGTCTTTGTAAATCATTGGATTCTCGAATTTAAAGTTCAAGTGTTCATTGAAAATGATATGGAATCTGGTAGTTTGTTGAAGAACTGATGTTCCCTGTTGAACATTCATCCATATATGTTGTGTATTGAATGTGATTAAATTCATGATTGGGCTGCTTCACTCATAATTTCCACCAAACATCTTTTATTTTTTTGAGATATTTCTCCCATGATATGTAGTTGCATGAATGAAATAATTATGTTTTGGATTGATGAGAACATTTGGATGTTGCCTTAGTATGAGATCTGCCATGAAACTTTAGACGATAGGTCCATAGCATGACTGAGGTTAGGTAAAATTCCTCTAGTTAGGCTAGCTATGAGGCATGGTGTTGAATATCCTTAGATATTTGATTGAGCATGAACTAGATAAGGCATGGATACATGATGATGATTGAGAATTCCAAATACGTATAGTTCGAACTATGTGTTTCCATTCATTTGAGACAACACAGCTATTTGATACAAGCTGAGGCTTATGATTTACACCTCCATGAGAGGGAGGATGAAAATAATATCCATACACATTTGACACCTCCATGAGAGGGAGGATGAAAATAATATACATGCACATTTGACACCTCCATGAGAGGGAGGATGGTTTTGGTATCTTGTTTTTATTGTTATATTGTTGTGATTTATATGATGATGTATGTTCTAACATAGCAATCAATTTGATGAGTTGTAGGTACAAGAATCTACAGATACCAGATGAGAGAAACATTGATCGAGGACATTGAGCCAATTTTTCCTCTTCTGTTTGAGCTCTGAGAACGAGGAATTGAGATTGAGGGATCCTGGGTTTGAGGGAACTCTAAACAATAGGGTTGAAGAAGTTTCTCCCCTATCTTTCACCCGTGGGATGTGTGTGATCCTTTTCCATTTTAACAAGTTGAGTATCTCCTCCATAGGTTGGTCTATGCAGAGTATACCCCAGTTGACATCATACCCACAAGGTTTGTTGGGATTGGACCTCCCCATTTGGCCAATGGGTTGAGGAGGCTTGGAGGTGTGTGATCCTTAACTCTTGGTAAGTTGGGTATCTCATCCAAGTTTTATTATGATTCAGGCGTTCTACCACATGACTATTTTGGGTCATCTATGGGAAGATGAGTAGGCAGTAGGATGGGTTGGGATAACCTTATGTGATTCTGGGTTGCAAGTGAGCTCCACGATGTGAAATAACCCTATGTGATTCTGGGTTAAGAGTGAGTTCCCCGATGTGACACCAGGGTTGAGATTATCTCCCCTGTATGGATGGGTATCCTATTTGCTAAATATGGGGTTGTAGAGCTATAGCTCCCCCGTGAGATTCCGAGAGATGCGCTCCATGAGATGTGCTCCCCGTTGAAATGCTCTCTGATGATGATATTCCAGGTAGTAACCCGACGGAAAAGATTCCAAAATTAGATCCTGATGAATGAAGGGTGGTATCCCAAGCTCCCCTTCGGCAACAAATTATTCTTCTAGATCCAATAATTTTTAGCATACAAGAAGAAACAATCAAGAGATAAACAAAAAAACATGAAGAGTACATTGATGACTTGTAATAAGAAAGGTTCATAACAAGACGACTACATGACAAAGTTGTTCAGTGATGACACATGATGATACATGAATATCAGAATGGCATATTGATTGATGAATAGATATCAGCAGATTTTGTTGAGTCGTGATGACTCCACAATGCAAAGAACTACAAGAAAATATTACAAAGTGGAATTCTTCCTAATTGTGAGAGAGTGTTAATTTTTGAAACTAAGGTCGAATTCCACATTGAACAACTCATATTATTAATATAATAATTTAATTAGATTCCTCTTTTTTAGAGGATCAAAATCGACCTATAGATCGCCCCAATCGGTTAAGTAGAGGTTAAGTTATAAATTAATTTAATATTTATGGGTTGGCCTAAGAACATGTTGATCTGGTCAAAGCCCCAAGCGGTAACTCACAAAGTTATAAATAGAAGTGACCTCAAGTTCATTTTCACACATTTGCTAATGATATATTGTCCATGCTATTTTTTTTTGTCATATTTTCAATTTCTTGGCTTGCACGGGTATGCTGGAAGGAGCTCGCACAGTGGACGCAGTGGATCGAGGTTCGAGACTAGTGCACATTTCAGATATGAGTTTATTGAAGCATAACCACAAGAAGGAAAGGCCCTAGTAGCAGCCCTGTTGAAGAAACATTGTGGATAGGATGAGTTGTGCTCATGGCCAACATGCCAAAGTCACTGGCACAACATGTTAAGGGAGCGACCAAAGCCCTAAGGTTAGATCAAGTTGTTCTGAAGCTCAGTCGCGAGCACATGGTGTTGTGGTAGTGGCTCAGAGCGCCAGAGCCACGAGTTGAGAATGTTAAGGTCGTGGCTCAGAGAGTTACTGGGCAGATCAAATTTCGATCACCTTCGTTTGATTGTGCAATGCTTCCAGACTTCAATCATTTAGTCACAGTTGCACCAGAGCATCATTGACAGACTCCTGGATTCATATCTAGGACTTTAGAGTTGAGATCACTTGGTGATATTTCAGATCCAAGTTTTGGTATTATAGATTTGTAGATCTGTAGATCAAATCTAGTTGCTTCTGCTGCAGATCTATCTTCAGTCCTCATTTAGTATTAGTCGTGTTCATTAGTTTTCTACAGCTAGTGTGAGTGCAATTTAGTTCTCAGATTTAGTTTCCTTCATGCAGAAGTATGGGTATGGTTTTAGTGCTTGTAAGTTCCCTTTTTTTTGCATTGTAAATATATGTACTCATGGATCATTTTACTCTTGTTTTTTAATCATTCAGTGAATATCTTAGAAGACAAATTTCCAAGTGTTTTCCCCATAGTGGGTTTTTTCCTAGTCTTAGACCAACCCTGGTGTCTCTTTTTGTTCATGCTTCTCTTCCTTTGATCTCTTATTTTTCATTGCTTAGATGATGATGATGATGATGGTATTGTTCTTTCCACATAGTTTCATTTTCTGATGGTTAATGATATAGATATGTACATTGGCAAAATTATTTGGGGTGAATGCAACATGTTAATGAAGAAATGTAACTATCAAAGTAAAGAACAATGTTGCTTTATGAAATTTAAGATTAATTCATTCAACTCTTTGTTTAGTTTTCCTTTCATATATTTCATTTTACGCCCACAATAAATCTTTATTTGTTGGAGTGAAACCTCACAGTGGTAACCATGCCCATTTAATCAATAGAAATCAATATCTCAAATGGAAAAGGATCTAATTGGGATCCTGACTACGTGATTTCCTAAATGTTGATCTAATCAATTTGGCCATCAAAACATGGGAAATTTATGGAGGAATATTCCAAGATTATAACACCATTGACCGATTTGTTGAATAAGGATAGGTTTGGGATATGGACAGTAGGATGGTGACAGATTTGGTATTGAAGTTGCCATATTTTGAATGATCTTTTGAGGTACATACAAATGCTTCATATTTTTCCATCATAGGTGTCTTACTTCAAGATGGACACCTGGTCACTTACAAGAGTAGGAAGTTATAAGGAAAGGAGAGGATATATCTCATTCATGAGAAGGAGATAAAAATAGTGATCCATTGTCTTCAGATTATGAGGCATTACTTTATTGGAAGACCTTTTGTGGTAAAGAGAGATAACATTGCGAGGAGTTACTTTACATATCAGCCCAAATTTTCAACAAAGCAAGCATGTCATCTATACTTTTTAACAGAGTTTAACATGACCATTGAGTATAGGTTGGGGAAGTTCAATTCTGTAGAAAATGCCTTGAATAGCAAGGCACAATTGGTTGTGATTGAGGAGGAAGACATATCTATGCAGGGAAAGATTCAACTTCAATTAGGGGAATTTGAGATCTAAAATGGGCCTCCTAAAGAAATTATAAAATAATATTGTAAATAATAAAATATATTAGATTACATCATATCATTTTAGAGGGAAAAAAGAAACAAACTATTTTTTCAACTCATATTTTCAACTTATCTCCCTATGGGTTTACTCAAATTTCAAGAGGAAACACTTGTTGGATGCATAATTTGATTCCTTATCCAAGGAGTACACATGTTTCATATTTTCGATGGACCCTGCTATATGAAAAATGTAAAATACATGAAACAACATGATTGCAATTACGTTTTTCATGTATTTCTCATTTTCCATGTAGCAAGGTCCATCAAAAATATGCAACATGGGTACTCCTTAGATGAGGAATTAAATTTTGCAACTGACGAGTACTCCCGCTTCAAGTTTGGGTAAAACCTTAAGGAGATAACTTGAAAATACGAGTTGAAAAAGTATTTTTACTATTTTATTATTATTTAATATTTTTACCTTTTTAATCTGAAAATGGTGAATCATCCCCCATGGTTGACATCATCATAATGAATCCTATTCGTTCTTATAATGTTTATTTCGGTTGTACATTTTTCTTAGGAGGCCCATTTTAGACCTCAAAATTTCTCTAATACATATGACAGAGGAGTTGCATAAGAGGATTCATGAAGGTTAGAGACAAACACTACAACAAATAACATTATGAAGTAGGTGATGTAGAAATTTTAATAAAAATTATGTATTGCCTGGATTCTCATGATCTAACAATTATATGCCACTGTTAAATACAGAATCACTTCTACAAAAATTCTTGCAAAATTTAAAACATGATTGCCAGTTGCAATACCAAGAAGAAATATCAATCACACATAACACAGATGTTTTTACCGGGAAAGCATAAAGATAAAAACCCCACTATCATATATTATGTATATATCATGGATCATGAAACAATATTATACAAAACTCTATTCGAAGAGCTCTTTGTACATGTTGGAACAGGGTCTCCTACAAGTTGTGAAACTAGTCTGGTTTTGTATACTTTTGATTATAATTAGTCTAGCGCGGGGGTTTTGGGGTGGGACAAAGCCTCGAAAGCATTGTAATGGGTTAAAGGGTATACCTGGTGTCCGAAAACCACGATTTGGAGACCATAGGAAAGGTTAGGAAATATTGTTATAAACAGAGGGTCATTTTGGATTATAAGGGGGGAAGAGGATGATGAGCTATTGATGAGGATTGTGGTTTAGTAGACCTGTTTTGGTTTTTGGGGAAAGGACTCCTACTGGTTGTGTGCACAGAGATCCAGAGTCCTGTTGTGTGCAGACATTGCTGCTGTGTGTGTAGGTTGGAATGGGTATTGTAAGAAGGAATTGATGAATTGATGAATAAGAAAGGTTGTTTGAAAACTGAATCTATGTGTATTGTTTATGCGAATCATTGGTAATTGTTGTATTATGTGTATTATGTATTCCACTGCAAAAGTTCCGTGTAAGTGTTTTTACTGCATCTGGATCTGTTTTGTTCTATTTTATGCAATACTGAGCTACTGTCATAGAAGTATATAATTATTGAGAACCACAATATAGTTGACCTTGCGCACGTGGATGCGAAAAGAGACCTATAGATCCTGCTCGGTAAGGGGCGATCTGGAAATTACCGGGAAGGACGCAGCTCTGCTTACCTTACGTATTCTTTCTCAGGGTGAGGAAACCTGGTTCCAACACCCACCCATACTACTTCAGGTGAGACTTTGACCTGTGCAAGTAGGTCACTGCCGAAAGGGCCAGTAGTATAGGGGTTTGTTGGCAAACCTTAAACTTTGAACCTGGGTCAAGACCCCTCGAGCCAACAAGTGGTTCCATTGCTGGGACCTGAAGCATTTTGAGAAAGGGATCAGGTAATGACAAGAGAAGTATTAAAATCCTGAAAAGGAAGAAAAGCAAGTATGATTGAATAAGTTCCAATCTGAACAAAAGCATAACGAGGTGCAATAAGTACTATTGAACCAATCAAGAAGGGGATAGATCTGTCTATAGCCTACTGAAAGGAGAAGCTACACAAAGCCCACTAGATACACCACCGTCCGAACCACATAAAACCCTGCCAGAAGAAGACATGGCAGCACACTTGAAATTACCTACCTTTAAAGGCATAGGAGATGAGGACATGGACTGATTTTGGTTTGTTGCAAAATCAGTATGGACTATGCAAGGTGTGGCGAGCGATACTGTGAAAAGGGTGCAGCTATCCTTGGCCTTCGAAGATAGAGTGCTGGACTGGTATATGCGATACATATCTCAAAATGGAAGCACATCTATTCAAGATATTAAGGACACTCTGAAACAACAAGTCTGAAAGCCTAAATCTTATTCACAGATCGTAGCAGATGTGAAAGAATTCAAGCAAGGAACAACTGAGTCTATGTGGGAAGCTAACCAACTTCTAAAGAAAGCTATCAGAGAAGGAGAATTTAAGTATGATGACAGAAAGTATATGGAGTGGTTCATCGCTATGCTACTACCTCATCTACGCATACCTATGAGTCACCAGAATTTCGAATCGCAGGACAAAGCTTTAGAAGCCGCTATGAAACTAGAAGCTATGCCCAGGAAAGATGCTTTGTTAGGAGTACAGCAAATCCAAGAGTAGCTCAGGGCAATGCACATGGAGATTCAAGACCTACGAAAGGAATGAGGAAGGGAAGCTAGTGCAGAGCTATGGTGCCTACGATGTCGAGTATCGGGGCATGTGAAGGATCTGTGCCCAGACTACCTACGAACAGGAGAACCTAGCCCAATGCACCCTGGATTAAGCGAGGGACCCAACCCAGTACGACTGGGCCCAAGTGGACCTGTGTTATGGTGCGAGGATTGCCGTGTAGTTGGGATGCATGATACCAACCACTGCCCCCATCCGAGTGCCTATGCCCTAGAGCAGAAGAAACAATGGTGCCAGTTCTGTTGGTTAATAGGGTATGATGAGAATAAATATTGAACCTATGATCTAGTGATAGATCAGGGGAACTTGTATAAGGTACATTCAGACCCTACCTCTCCAAAAACCCCCGCAGGCATGAGTGGCTCCCCTTCCAGAAGTAGGGGAGGAGGTCAAAGTGGAAGTGCATGACAGAGCCGAGGGAAATTGATCTGCTATAACTGTGGAGACACAGGGCACTTTGCGAGGGATTTCCCAAACCCTACAAGACATTCCTGTAGCTATTGCAGACAGTTGGACCATATGATTGAAGACTGTCCAGTCCTCATAGCAAAAATATGGGAGAAACCACCTACACAGAAGGTGCATAGGGTTAAGACTGAGCTATGGGATAAGGATCCAAGTGTAAATGTTGTTATGCACAGTGGATTGGCTACTAGAGGGGTTGAGGAGAAGGTTGAAACTGAAACATTGATCTGCAAGGCAGTTAGCAAACAAGAAGGGTTGGATCTGGATAAAGCAAGGGAAACGTTTATAGAAGCTCGAAGGGACTTCATCGGGACCGAGGCATCTACGTCCCTACCCCCTACGAATCTTAAGGTAGATGAGGAGGTCAAACCCTTCTTGTAGGCATGTATGAAATTGATGTGTAACCCAAAGGCAGTGCAAAATCTGTAGGCTTTAATAGATAGCTGCACAATGCACTCCACCGTGTCCCCTGATATTAAGGACGTGCACAAATTATATAGATATCAGAAATGCACTGCGAGGGAGATGCAATTGATGACCCAGATCGGAAATTACGAGATGGAGAGGGTTATTTTAGACCTCGGATTAGATGCCAATGTATTACCTAAACAAACTTGGAAATGAATGGGTGAACCAAAGTTGGAATGGTCCATTATCCAGCTACGCATGGCTAATCAACAGAAGATCGTACCTTTTGGGAGGCTATCGGGGATTATGGTGGATATCACAGGGGTTAAGGTTTGGGCTGACTTTGAAGTCATTCAGATCGTCGAGGATGCGGACCCCTACCCTGTGCTACTGGGATTGGATTGGGCCATCGACATGGGCGGTATCATTAACTTGAAAAAAATAAGCATGGTGTTCGAAAATAATGGGACAAGGGTGATAGTACCATTAGACCATGCGGAAGGTAAATGCTACACTAAACCAGTACCCAAGGACGAAGAGGTGGACTATATCTATAAGTTAACTACGTGAGATGCGGACAACCCAACATGGGACGAAGTACATTGCTGGGAGGAGGATATTGAATGCTTATATGATCCCGATGAGGAAATAGAGAATTGGCAGAACTGGTTACATGATGTCATTGTGCTGCATTGTCTTCGGATCACAAAAAACTTCTATTGCATTTCCTGAGAGGTAAGGGACCTGAAGGGACCAGGAATAATCGACTACTGCGGCCCAACCCCAGAAAAATGTCAGGCTAACCCGCGAGAAAGTAGCATTAAAATTCACCCTACACCGGCCATAGGTTCAGAAAGTAGAGCTTGCATACACCCGCCCACCTCTACGACAAAATAACAGCTGTTTTTAAGGCAATTCGCTTTGACTATAGCCCCTCTTAAAACCTCACTTACACAGACGGTAAGGTTCTCTTTGTCATTGGTCATAAGTTGCCTAGGAAGCAAGCCTGTGTTGGGGGAGGACGCGCCGACGATGCAGATGGTTGAACCTAGTGTAACAGATAGGCCAAGCCCACCGGTGATACAAAAACTAACTGTTGGAACAGTAACAATTGGTAAAAAACAAAAGTTACTATTGGAAGGAGCGGCCTCCGGGTGTTTCATGAAACACATTTTGGGGATTTTTTACCATTTCATGGGGGACCCATCTCAGATACAGTTTACCTTACCATTGCACACTTGGGGGTACTATAAAAGGAGTAAGATAGTTCAGCTAGAGGTGTCATCTCACTTGCACAACTTTCACTTGTCATTCTTCTCTTGGAAGAACTTGAGCAATCATATTTCCTATATCTGCACTATCCCTCTCATGTCTAGTCATCCTGCTCCGTCTGATAGTAGTCACCTGGGGCTGGGATTCATTTTTCGCGCAAGGATGCTGGCCACTAACCCTGCCTAACCATTGGCCCCGATGGTGAGGAAATAATGGAAGTTGATTCTGAACTAGAAGAATTCCCCTCTACACCGGTCATAAGGAGAGGAAAAGGGAAGGCACAAGGCTCAAGAAAATCTCTGAAATCTACGAAATGGGCTAACGGGAAGCCTAGGACTTCTCCAAGACATGCCAAGTATCTCCCAGCATCACCTCTAGATCAAGATGCATAGGAGGGTGCTCTTCCTGCTAACCCGATCATTTGGTTACCTCCCTTCGTTCACCCACGTAGACCGTCTATGCGAACACCAAAAAACTTGGATGGCTTGGTCACCTATCTGCAAACCCCCCTAACTCTGGGAGAAGTCCTTGTCATCAGTGATCCCTGTGGACGACTCCACGAGGTCAAGTTTGATGATCACGACTTGGCGAACTTTGAAACCCTCCCTGAATTGGCCCCCACGTTGTACTTCGATACAATCCGTGGAAACGATGGACTCATAATGGTGCCTCAGTGCTGGTTATGTGGCTTGGCCAGGTCTGGACTCTTGAATCTGCTCTGAATGCCCCATTTTGGCCATTACAACGTCACAGATCGATTGGCTCGCCTATTGTTCACCCTCATTCATGATGGCTTCTTATGGATTTGAGACAGGTTCCATATTGATGTTGCGTTGATCCACAAAATTACAGACCTTCCTATGCAAGGGCCACACCCTCTAGAGGAGGTAGGCAAGAAGTACGAAGAAGCTACCGCTACATTTGTACAGAAGACCTACAAGGTGAGTCGAAATCAGCGCGGGTTTTTGATCTAGACTATCAATGATCCTGCTACACAGATGGGTAGTAGGCTCTTAGCCTGCAAGCTAATGAGGAAGTGCCAAGTTACGACCGTCCCTGCCTATGTTATTTAGTTGGCTGGTCGGTGTGCAAAGGGCGTCTCCTTCAATTGGGCTCAATATTTATGCGATGAATTTCTGGCTAATGTCTGTGAATCTCAAGAGTAGGGGACATCCTTATTTTATTCATGGTTATTACTCCTTATAGGTTGCCTGGGACACTCCCGAAGAGTCGATCCTCCCCGAGCTTCCTCTTGGGATGTGTGAAGGATCTTGGTATGCTCATTTATGGGATTCTAAGGATGCGCAATGCATCGAGGATAATAAGGTTTTCTAGATCCTCTTCCAGAGAAGTGTGGCAGCCGCCATAAATTCCCGACCCCGGTTGTCCCCGACAGTATATGACAAATACAAAAGTGTTGCAGTGTTCCAAGTTACCATGTGCCATATTCAGATCTGTAGCCTCAAAAATAAGACATGGACGACACTTCCATATATGGTGTTAGATGAAGATATTGACCTGATGATCATGCTATAGCCCCCTGCCTAGAAGAAAGGCTTCACAGACACCCATGGGGAGACGCGGAGCCCAGCCAAACAGGCTCAGACATAGCCAAGAACAGGGATACACAGCCACCACAGACCACCGTGGCCAAAGCTCAGGTAGGATCTGAAGAGATACCACCCCTCCCCTTGGTACGAAGCAGTTGGGCGAGCCGGCACCAGGATCTCGAAGAAATAGCGCGCCCACCACACACAATATGATGCGACGATCACACTGACTGAAGGTGACCTCGAGAAAATTGCGGACGCAGTCACAATGGCTACAGAAGACAAGTGGGCGTCCATGGGGGAACAACAGAAGGCCACGCTCGACACTCTCTAGGCCGAGCTCCGCGCCCTCCAGTTAAAAATGGATACACTGCAGACCAACATTGGCTAGGCACGGACCCTTTCGGTCACTAGCAGTACCGCGCTATTCATGAAAGAAATTCATCTCTGGATTGTACCTAGCGCTGCCCTGGTAGGAACTCAGCTCCAAGTAGAAACAAGAACCTAGATGGACCTGGCTAAGCTACCCCACGAAGCCTTACAGGGCCTCCACAATGCTGTATTCCAGGAGATTAGCCATCGCGACCAGCAAGTACACCAACAGCTTGGTACGGTCGAGCACACCATCACGCAGTAAGCTGATGATTTTCTCCTCACCATTTCACAGCAGGCGGAGCTCGAAACAGTGATCCACTAGCTCTGCACAAAGGTTATAGATGAGATCCCGGCCGTAGACATGCCTCAGGCTAAAGTGGAAAAATTGGTTGCGGCACTCAAAGTGTCTAGGATGGAAATAAACACTGTCAAGACATAGCTAGAACATCAAATCACCAACTTATAGGCCAAACTGTAGCCCAAAATGCCTATGGAATCCGCGCCTAGTGCGCTTCCCTAGTAACTGACACGAAAAGTTTTATTTTGGGGCAGATTTCCCAAGGTGCCCAATTTCTAGAATCAGCCATGCAACTTTGGACTAAGGTCCAACATGATCCGGTCCTCCATGAAATCAATCAGGAATTACGACATAAGGAAGAAGATTTTGAGCAGGTCAATGCTATGCTGCCCACCTTGGTACCTGCACAGCTCTTGGCATGTTTAAATACTAGCAATGATCTCCAGGATGAGATTGAGAAACTCCGGCATAAACAACACATCATGGCGGAACATTTGAAGCCTTGGGCTGCCACAGCCCTCCAAGTTTCGTAGGATATTGATGGCGCGATCAAGCGACTAACTCAGACCCTCGAGAGTGTCACTGTGGCAACTGAAGGACCGACCTCCCAGAATCTTTTAGACCTTACACAGAGTTTTTCTACTCAAATTCAAGAAGTGTTACCTCCACTGGTTGTAGCCCTCAATTCCCTACGCGTGCAGGTAGAGACCGTACCATCGCAGTGAATCAGGACGAGTCACAAGATTGTGTTGGGGGACTGTTGGAACAGGGTCTCCTAAAAGCTATGAAACTGGTCTGATTTTGTATACTTTTGATTATAATTAATCTAGCGCAGGGGTTTCGGGGTGGGACAAATCCTCAAAAGCATTGTAATGGGTTAAAGGGTAGACCTGGGGTCCGAAAACCATGGTTTGCGGACCATAGGAAAGGTTAGGAAAGATTGTTATAAATAGAGGGTCATTTTGGATTTTAAGGGGGGAAGAGGATGATGAGCTATTGATGCAGATTGTGGTTTAGTAGATCTATTTGGGTTTTTGGGGAAAGGACTTATGCTAGCTGTGTGCACAAAGATCCAGAGTCCTGCTGTGTGCGGAACCTGCTGCTGTGTGCACATGATGGAACGGGTATTGTAAGAATGAATTGATGAATTGATGAATAAGAAAGGTTGTTTGAAAACTGAATCTATGTGTACTATTTATGCGAATCATTGGTAATTGTTGTATTATGCGTATTCTGTATTCTACTACGAATGTTCTATGTAAGTGTTTTTACTGCATCTAGATCTGTTTTGTTCTATTTTATGCAATATTGAGCTACTGTCATAGAAGTATATAATTAGCGAGCACCACAGTATAGTTGAACTTGCGCACGTGGATGTGAAAAGAGACCTATAGATCCTGCTTGGGAAGGGGGGATCTAGACATCACCGGGCATGATGCAGCTCTGCTTGCCTTACCTATCCTTTCTCAAGGTGCAGAAACCTGGTTCCATCACCCACCCATACTACTTTGGGTGAGACTTTGACCTGTGCAAGTAGGCCACTGCCAAAAGGGCCAGTAGTATAAGGGTTTGTTGGAAAACCTTGAACTCCGAACCTGGGTCAGGACCCCTCGAGCCAAAAGTAAAATATACAATCGTCTCACACTATCATACAAAAATTGGCAAATACATGCACAAATTTACTGCCTCCAAACAGCCTGCCTCCACTGCGCAATCCCAACTGATAAGAATCCCTGAATGAATGGAATCTTGCTTTCCTTGACTGCGCAATCCTCATGGGCACATCCAATGTGTGTGTGGTTGCATGAGTGCACCCACTGATGTCACAACTAATAGTCAAACTGTCCCTTTCACCTACATCTCAACTTGGTCTCCACTGGATCTAACATGCATGTAGTTAACAACAGTAAATTTTCAGTTGCATGCAAGACCACTGATTGTGAATTAATTAATAATTAATTCACTGATATCTCACTAGTGTATCTTTAGTTACAACTAGCACAACTGAGTTTAACTCACTTAACTGAGTTAAACTACATTACAACTCACATAACTACACATCCAACTCTGTTACAACTTCGAATCACTCAATTACAACTAATTCCACTTGCATGTCCCACCAACCAACCTTTGAACTCGAATTTCCAATAGCTAACTTATTTTCCACTTCAGTTAACTATTTCCATGTGCTCATTGAGAATAGATTAATGTTTATTGTCCAACTATTATTAAGGGATAATAATAGTCGACATGCGATTTATAAATAGAACTCGCACATACATCTAAAAATAGAACATCATCTATAAATATAATTTTCTCACCATCTCTAAATAGACATCATCTATAAATAGAATTTTCTCATGCATTCTAAAAATAGACTTCCACCTAAAAATAGCCTGAGGCTCCATCCTAGTGTAGGTGCATAATTTTCACTAGGACCTTCTTGTTGAATCTCAACACTCCCTCTCAACAAGAAAGGTATTATCCTTCACCCCGATCCTGTCTCTATGGTATTCAAATTTTCTCCTCGTGAGCGCCTTCGTCAGAATATCTGCATCCTAATCTTCTATAGGAATGTACTGAAGAAACATGATATTCCACTGCACACAATCTCTAATATGATGATACCAGATATCTATATGCTAAGATCTGTCATGAAACATGAGATTAATTGAGAGTTTAATGCAACTCTCATTATCACAATGAATCACTTTCGGATCTAAATGAGAACCAAACAAACCAACCAAGATATTTCTCATCCAAATATCCTCACATGCATTTTGACTTGCTACCATGTAATCCGCTTCCGCTGAACTAAGTGCCACAGATCTTCTGATGTACCAAGAAACAGTTGTAGATCTAATACTAAAGATCCCCCCTGATATGCTCTTTCTGTCTGTTGGGCTGCATGCCCAATCTACATCTGTGAAGCCATGCAAATTTTCCTCATCCGTTTTTCTGTACCATAAGACATACTCAGATGTTCCCCTCAGGCATCTTAGGACATGCTTTTCCACCTTCCAAAAGAGCTTGGTAGACTTAACCATCACTTGACTTAGCTAGTTAACCGCATAGCATATGTTCGGTCTCGTGTTCACTAAATACATTAGCGAACCCACTAAATGTCGATAGACATTAGCATCCACTACCTCTCCAGATATAACATCCTCTTTCCTCCAGTTTCCTGGAAGAGGAGTATCCATGGTTTTGCAACCCTCCATGTGAAACTTACCAAGTATCTCCCTTGCATACTTTCCTTGAGACACAAAAATTTCACCATCTCGCTGCCATATTTCCAATCCAAGTAAATAATGAAGGATTCCCATATCCTTCATCTCGAACTCCTTTGGAAGGTCCTCCTTGCATGAGTGTATTAGCTGCTCATCACCAATCAATATTAAATCATCAACATAAATAACAATGATTAAAATCTTACCCTCCACCACAATTTGGTATAGGCTTGCATTTGCCTCAATCTTGGTGAAGCCAAGTCTAGTGAAATAGCTGTCTATCCGAGTGTACCAAGCATGGGGTGCTTGCTTTAACCCATACAATGATCTTTTGAGTCGACACACATGTGACTCACTGCTGAATATCTCAAATCCTTCAGGCTACTCTATGTACACCTCTTCCTCAATGATGCCATTGAGAAACATAGTCTTCACATCCATCTGATGAATGGATCAACCCATCTGCGCTACGAGAGAAAGGATGGTCCTTATGGAAGAATACCATGTGACAGGTGCAAAGGTTTCTTCATAATCTATCCCCTCAATCTGTGAGAAGACCTGGGCCACAAATCTGGCCTTGTATTTCTTAACACTCCTATCAGCGGCGTGCTTTACCTTGTAGATCCATCTCGAATCTACCATTGATTTATCAATCGGCCTTGGAACAATTTCCCAAGCACTGTTTCTGACAATGGATTCATACTCCTCCACCATTGTATCTACCCATGTGGGCTCCTGCACTGCTTCCTGAAAGGAAGATGGCTCAGTCACAATACATTTGCTCATAAGAGCCATGTATCCAGTAAATCAATCAGGAGATTTTCTTTGTCTACGTTGTGAAGTAGGGGCTTCTACATTCTGCGCAGCATTAAGTCTCAGCCTATCAGATTTTGCGGTATGCCTTCTTCCAGTTCTGATGTTTGGCTCTATGTGAGTGGACTCCTCCACTCCATGAATCTCCTCCTCTGGCTGATCCACATCTAGAGACTCGTGTTTGGGAACCAATAATTCCTCCTCTGCATGCAATTCCAGCTCCCTCTCAAGTGACAACCGCATGGCTTTCCGCTCATTGAATTTTATATACTGTCACATAACAGTCATCTTACTATTAGGAAAATACACACAATAATTATGGGGTGTTTCTGTGTACCCCAAAAATATCCCAACTTTAGCAGTTAGCTATAGCTTCTTCCTAGCATTCTTGGTCACATGCACATAAACAGATGAGCCAAAATTCTTAAAGTGAGAAACATTTGGTTTCTTACTAGTGAAAGCTTCTTCAGGTGTACTCAGGCCAAGTACTCTATGAGGACAATGGCTTTTCACATAAACCACAGTGTTTCATGCTTCCACCCACAAATGCATTGGTAGGCCCTGATCATGCGACATCGCTCGTGCTGCACCCATGATCATTTTGTTCCTCCTCTCCACGAACCCATTTTTTTGTGGGTTATGAGGCGCTATGAGTTCTCTTCGAATTCCTACTTTGTTGTAGAAGTCTTTGAATTTGTTATAGATGTATTCTCCACCATTATCACTCCTCAGAGCCTTCACTTGCTTCCCTAACTCTTTCACCACCAATGCCTTAAACTCACAGAACTTTGAGAATGTTTAATCCTTCTTATGCATGAAGAAGATCCAGCATTTACGAGAAAATTCATCAAAAAAAATAACGTAATACCTATGTTTTTCCATTGAAGCAACCAAGAATGGTCCACACACGTCTGTGTGAACTCTCTCTAGGATAACCTAAGTATGGTTTTCATTTTCATGAAAGGTGGAATTTACATACTTCCCCATGGTGCAACCCTTGCACTGATCTAACTGAGCAAGTGTTCCCATTGGAAGTCCAGTAGATTTTTGTTGCATGACTTTCAAGGCTCCATGATGAATATGGCCCAATCGCTTGTGCCATAATTCACCCTCATCTCATCTCACCACTTTTTCTGCCTTGCCCATCATGGCAACACAACCATCTACCTCCAGCTTGTAGAGATTCTTAGCTCGAATCCCTATCCTCTTGGCTTGACCCTTTGTTTTATGTTGCAGGAAATATTTTCCGTCACTGAAAACAACATCATAGCCTTTGCCCTCCAACATTGCAACTGAGACCAAGTTTTTATTCAGACTGGAACATGCATAACATCTTTCAATTGAAATGGTTTACCTAACTCCCTCTCAAAGGTAATGGTACCAATTCCAGTCACACTATATCACCCATCGTCACCCATCTCTATATGCATTTGGAGATCTTTCTCATCCAAGTCACTAAAAATCTCCTTATCTCCGGTCATGTGGAAGGAAGCGCCACTATCCATATACCACACTGATCCTAATGCACTTGACAACATGCATGCGATCAAAGAGAAATCAAGTTCAAATTGCGAGGCAAGGGCCTCACCATCTACAGCTACAACAACCTTCTTATTCTTCTTCTTCCGCAAATAGTTAGTAGCGAGATGCCCATGTTCGTGACAATGAAAACACTTCGACTTGGAAAAATCCAGCTTCTTGCCTTTAGACTCGGATTTTGAATGGAATTTCTTCCCCTTCCCTTCCCTTTCCTTGGTATCCAAATAAAAATCCTCTTCATCATCATGCTTTGATGAACAGCCATCTCTGGTGTTTCGCCTAAACTCCTCCTAAACTAGATCTGACCACAGTCGTTCCCAATCTGACAGTTTTTCCCATCCATTGACAGAGTCTTCATAATTGTGCCAACTCTTAGGAAGTCCCAAGAGAGCCAATCTCACCAAATCATCATCAATAATAGTGATTCCCACACTCCCCAATTCATCTCGATATTGGACAAACTTTGTGAGATACTTTGGAATGTTATCGCCCTTTTCCATCTTGATCTTCCTGATTTTATCTTTCAGTGCTAATTTCCTATGGTCACTGATGCTTTGGAAAAGATCTTTCAAAGCCTTCCAAATAGCATATGGTGTGGCTTTCCCATGAAGTCTTGAGACAATGTGGTCTCATGCACCTTCCAACATAATCCTTCTCGCCTTTGCCACTTTCTTTTTTCATGCATTAAGTAATGCAGCATCCGTCGAAGTGGACTTAGGAACATCAGTGTCGATGAATTCCTTCAAGCCATTATCTTCGAGCATAGCCTCCATCCTGTCCTTCCAAGCAATGTAGTTCAAGCTTCCCTTGAGTGCATACTCTAGCTGCAAGCCATTGAAATCCATTCCAATGTTTACTCAACTGTAGCACCAAGAAAATCTTTCTCCAAATTCGAATTCTTTCCACCAACAAACTCAGATTCTGCTGCAAAATTGAAATACTTTGTGCTTTGATACCATGTAGAAATTTTAATACAAATAATATATTGCCTAGATTCTCCTAATCTAAGAAATATATGCCACCGTTAAATACAAAATTGCTTCTACAAAAATTCTGGCGGAATTTAAAACACGATCGTCAATTGCAATATCAAGAAGAAAGATCAATCACACATAACACATATGTTTTTACTGGGAAAGCATAAAGCTAAAAACCCCACTATCATATATTATGTATATATTATGGATCATGAAACAATCTCATACAAAACTCTAATCCAAGATCTCTCTGTACAATATACAATCGTCTCACAGTGTCATACAAAAATTGGCAATTACATGCGCCAATTTAATGCCTCCAGATAGCTTGCCTCCACTGCACAATCCTAGCTGATAGAAATCCCTGAATGAATGGAATCCTACTTTCCTTGACTACAAAATCCTCATGGGAACATCCAATGTGTGGGTGGTTGCATGAGTTCACCCACTGATGTCACAACTGATAGTCAAATTGTCCCTTTCACCTACATCTCAACTAGGTCTCCACTGGATCTGGAATGCATGTAGTTAACAGTAGTAAATCTTCAGTTGCATGTGAGACCATTGATTTTGAATTAATTAATAATTAATTCACTGATATCTCACTAGTGTATCTTCATTTAAACTAGCCCAACTGAGTTAAACTACTTTACAACTCACATAACTACACATCCAACTCTGTTACAACTTCGAATCACTTAGTTACAACTAAGTCCACTTGCATGTCCCACCAACCAATCTTTGAACTCGAATTTCCTATAGCTAAATTATTTGCCACTTCATTTAACTATTTCCAAGTGCTCATTGGGAATAGATTAATGTTTATTGTCCAATAATTATTAAGGGATAATAATAGTCGGCATGCATCTATAAATAGACATGCTATCTATAAATAGAACTTGCACATACATCTAAAAATAGAAAAACATCTATAAATAGAATTTTATGACCATCTATAAATAGACATCATCTATAAATAGAATTTTCTCATGCATTCTAAAAATAGACTTCCACCTAAAAATAGCCTGAGGCTCCATCCTAGTGTAGGTGCATAATTTTCACTAGGATCTTCTTGTTGAATCTCAATAGGTGAAGGGAGGTAAGACCAATAAATTCTACTTTCATGATGGTATCTTGTTATTTTTTGACCACATTTATGTTCCTCAGTCAAGTGGAATCTACAAGATTCTCTTGACGTAGTGTCACAACTCACTTTGGGTTGGACACTCAGGACAACGTAAGACATTGGCATTACTAGATAGAGGCTACTTTTGGGAGTGCAGGAGGTTTGATGTGGAGGAACATGTATATTCTTACATCATTTATCAATAGGACAAACTAGACACTAGATTGCAAGGATAACTATTTCAACCTTTTCCTATTCTAGATAAACCTTAGGCAAGTGTCTTAATGGATTTCATATCCCGGTTTCCTATGGTGCAGGGGGTTGATGGGGTAATGGTTGTTGCTGATCATTTATCGATGTATGCCATCTTCTTTCTGACGAAGGTACCATGTGGAGCTGAGGAGGTAGGAAATAAGTTTTTTAAATATGTTGTTAAGTATCAAGGACTATCCTTGAGCATTGTGTTGGACAAAGATACAAGATCCACATGGAGGTTTTGGACCTTTCTATTTAAGCTTGTGGGAACCAAGTTATTGCTCACTTATAGATTTCATATGTAGATAAATGTAAATATAGAGCACATAAACTCATTTCCAGAGGATTTCTTGAGATAATTTGTGAGAGTTGATAAGGAGAATTATTCATAGTTGTTGGATCAAACAGATATTAGCTACAACCTTAAGAATAGTTATGCAATTATTTACATTTTGTTTGAGCTATTCAATCGAAAATGCCTATTACACCTAATACAATGACATAGGGATTGTATGGGAGGAGTCCTCTAGCCTTGATATTTTTGGCAGGTTGGAAGGAGAACATAGAGTTGGATTAGGTTAAACTATCAAAGGAAGTAGATACAATGAAGAATCATGCAAATAAGGATAGATATGATGCATAGGTTAGTGTGGGTGATACATAGGTTAGTGTGGGTGATATGGTTTAATTAAAAAGGATAAGTTTCCACTATTGAAGGGGATGTCAAATTACTTCATTAGGAGGTTCGAGGGTGCACTTAGGATGAATGAGAGGATCAAATATATTTCCTACAAGTTGAAGCTACCATTCCACTTGTGTCCTGTTATCCTCCTGTATTCTACAGTATCACTAAGTGACTATGGATTTTCTACAATCTGCTGAAGATAGAATTCTTAACTATCAACTATCTTCAGAAATCTTACTGCCTTCATTATCTTCATTAAACATTTTTTCACTTTCTCTCATTTTTCCTTTCTATAAATTACCCTCCTACTCTCAAAGACTCATGTTTGGGTTTAACCCTCTCATATTCACCTTTTCTCCCTACCCAAAGACCCACTTTCATTTCTAAAAACCCACCATTCACCCCTACCCTTTCATTTATTTCCTTTACTTTCTCAAAACAATGTAAAAATTCCTTTTTTACATTGTTTTAGGACCAAAGTCTTATTATTCGGGACCCACCTTTTATTAAAACATGTGTTTTAATTAAATAAACTCGACGCCCCTTCTATGTGTTAAAACCCGCCTCCTCTATGCTTTAAGCCCCCCTCTTTACAACCCTTAAAACCTGTATAAATGTTAACCCCCACGACCATATAACCCTACCCTAACCCTCAATTCTAAGCACCTCCACTTATTTATTTAACTCGGGCCCCACTATACATTAGCCTTCTGCCATGTGTTCCTTCCGGACCCCACATTATTGTAACCCATCGCTTATCATTTCCCCAACCACCGTTCAATCAATTCCTCGGGATCCAACGACTCATATCACATATTTTACGTCTAATGGCGTGGGGGTTAACAAACCCAAAACGCGCGAAATGGGCTATTTTTCTCCCTTGTACCTCCTGCCATGCAACGCCCTTTCAATGGAATCACATCCATCCGCCCAAACCCACTAACCGCTCCTCATACCATGCGAAAACCGCCTTTCCGCCTCCCGCCATAAATCAAAAACCACCTTCCCCCCTCCATTCAAATAATCCAAAGGCCTGCGCCTTTGCACTAAGCCCCACAGCCACCATGAAGCCTCTGCAAGCACTCCTAAGCCTCGAAAAGCCAAAATAAATGTAGAAACCCCTCCCACGCAGGTTTTAAATTAATTATTTTATTTTAATGTGCAGGTTGTTGATGGATCAATGCATAAAATTCATTTTGGAGGTCTTATAACGTCCAAACAGACTCCCTGGGTGATGATCCAATAAGTTTGTTCTTCAAAAGGACTAGTAATGCCGGATTAAAACATAAACACCAATGGATCATGACAATTGGTGGTCATTTAAATGCAGCAAATGCAGCCAGAGATACAGGCAAATGAAGAAACATAGTTAGAAGTCAAAAGAACAAAGGATTAGAGATTAAACAGAGTTTAAAGATCAAATCTAGGTTTAATAATAAGGAAAGAAGAATTAAAAGGGTTAATCACAGATCGGAGATAAATGTAGAATTAAAGAAAAGATATTAAGGTAGATAGTGAAGAAAAATCCAATTTTAAAGGGCCTAAATAGAGTTTAAAGGATAACTCAAAAACAGATTGACACAGAGGCCAAATCTGAATGCCAAAGCAAACAACAATCATTCCTCATAAACACATATTGACACCTACAACATTCTTCATTCAAATAAAGACAACAGCAGTTATTAAAGAAGTCAGAGATATTTCTCAGCTACTCAGAAGTTATTTTGAAGTTAATGAAAAGCCTTAAAAGACAAAAATATCCTAAAATTAGCTCAAAAGTTAAGTTAGAAGTTATATTATAGTGAGTCAGTCATAGATATTTTTCCTTGGGGCCTTGTGTGGTCTCAAAGGTCAAAAAGCATTAACTCTGTAATAAATACAAATCTAAAACCCTAGCTTAGGATCACCTCCTCATTTTGCAGATAAATACTACATGTATTATTCATTTTTATTATTGGTTGGTTAGCTGGTTGGATGCCTGACTACTAGATTGAGTTGTTAGGTTGGATTTGATAAAAATCTGAGTTGCAGAGATATGTTGGACTGGAGTATTGTAATTGTTTTGAACATCAGTAATACAAGCACGTTCACAGGATTCTTGAGTTATGTTAATGGTGAATTTATCCTTCTTTGTCAATGTTTTCCTTTTTTTTTCATTTTGTCCATTATTTCTCTAATAAAAGAACAAAAAATTTAGATTAAGATATGCTATCTTGGCACCTTAATTTTGTCTGATTTCTTTATCTTAATGTTTTCTTCTGCAAGGTCTAAGTGGAGAATTCTTAATTTCTCTCTGGTTCCACCTAGCTTGTTGTCTTAAAAATGATTCATTAGAGTCCAACCAAAGAAGTCTATGGTATGCCCTGTCCTTTGGTCTTTCTTGAAATATTATTTTTAAGGCCTTTCTTTGAAGTATACTTAGTATATTCCAGCCAAAGAAGTCTATGGTTAGCCCTGTCCTTTGGTTTGTCTCAAAATATCACTGCAAAGGTCTTTTTAGTTGATTAAAGAATTCTTAATTTCTCTTTTGATTATACTGACTGTTATCTTGAATTTTTTCTTTGTCTGAAAGTAATTCTACGATTGTTGGATTGTTGTCTTAAGGTTTGCTTACTAGAGTCTGGCCAAATAAGTTTATGGTTCGCCCTGCCCTTTGGTTTGTCTTAAACAGTTACCTAAAAGGATTTTCCTGTTGAAATAGAGTTAAAGGATTCTTAATTGACCTTCATTTTTTTTTATTTCACAACTTACTGTCATTTCATATTCCATCTAATCTAAGAGATCCACTTGATATAGTTAGCTTGCCCTATGAAGTCCCTTGTAGAGTTGATGAAAAAATAAATCCTTTTATGACTCCATAGCCCAATGGATTAATGTTTCCCACAGTCTATCTATTCAACTGAAACACTCAATCACTTAATCACACAATCAATTAATCAACCAATCAAAATAAAACAACCAGTCCTAAACTTCATAACTAGCCTAAAATCATAAAACAAAAGCATAAAGATATATCATTTACAAACACATACATAGAGAGAGCCCTCTCTGAGTCTAGGAAGGCTGGGTCCTTGGGCTCCAAAGTGGTTTGATGTGGTTCCCTGCAGAGTTGTTCTTGCCAATATTTCAAATCACGGGGAGCCAACATAGTGGCGACCATACTGGGAAAATGAGTTATTAAATAGCTTAAATATTGCCTCAAGAAGCTCAGAAAACCTCATTTGAACTTAAATGAATCAAGTGTTAGCCAAGAATGGTATCTGGTTGCTGAGGGTGGACAACAGCCAGCCTCAAAACAATTAAAAATCGTCCAACTGGTGACTCCACTGGTTTTCAGTAGGCCTACTGACTCCATTGGTTTTCTATGGACTCCACTGTGAAAATTATTAAGAAATCCTGATATTATTAAAACTCAATCGAACCCAATCAAGAATACTTTGTGTATTAATTATTTCTTTCATAGATTGGTTTGTTTCTCGAAACTGTTATAAACTCTCAACCTCTCTGAATTTTGTCTCCAAATTCTGGCTTCTAGAAGAATTTGTGCCAGATCCCATCCTGACCCAAACCCTCCTGAAATAGTTGACAATCATGAAAGCATCCTTAGGAAGTCTCCTAGATATAAAAGTCCAACAGTTAGCAAACTAATTCACAAAGCAAGTTCCCTACCTAAAAACCTTAAAAACTGGTAGAATATCCTCTCTAACTCACCCCTAGAACAAATCTTGTGTAGGACTAGGTCGCAGAATTGGATAACCCAAATAATCTTAGACTCATCCATCTTACAGCAGAATCTTGTTGTACTAACTTCAACCCCCATTCATACACCCACTGTTCACCTTGCTCCATTTAACCCTTTACCTCCTTATGTAAACCCTTCACTTGTTAATCCTCCTTTGTTTCCCCAACCACAAACCATGGCAGCCTAGTATGCCCCACTAGTATTACCACAACCTCTATTACCTATACCACAAGTGTTAGGTCCCTATATTACTAGTATAGTCCCTTATTTTTAAATAGAGAATCCATACAGGTGAAGTAGATTATAGAAGAGAGGAATAACCTGTTTCTGAGTTTTTATTAATAACCCAACGTTTCGGACTGTCTATGTGAGTCCATCATCAGGGGTAGAACGTCAAAAGTTCCTTGAAAAATGAGAGAATAGGGCAGAGGAATGTATAAATAAATAGTGGATCATGAGGAAACTCATGAAAATTTCATGAGAGTCGGCTTGAGTTAGGAGGGAATTTTAGGAAAATATCTAATTAAGTTTTATTTATTTATTTATTTATTTTTATTTTTTTTAATTTATTTATTTTTTAATTATTTAATTATTTATTTTTTATTTTATTTTTTATTTTTCTAAATCAAGTTGTAATAAGAAATGTTTTTTGATTGAAATTTTTATTATTTATTTATTTTCTTTTTTCTTTTTTTTCTTCTTTTTTTTATTATTATTATTATTAATTTTATTTTATTTTATTTTAGTTTATTTTATTTTATTTTTTTTATTTTTTTTATTTTCTTTTAAGGATGGCTTATGTAACTAAATAATCTAATAAATTATTTACTTAATTTATTTATTATTAAATTATATAGATATTTATTTGGTTAGATAAATTCATAATTTTAATTACTAATTTATTAAATTATTTACCTATGTTATTAATCCATTAATCTAAATATTTACCATTATTTACTTTTTTTTTTTTTTTTGATAGGGTTATGATGTGATTATCCTAGAACTTTAAAAGTTTTTAATTTCTAGATAAGTTTAGATGTATTAAGGGTTTCCATGTGTTACTGATAATGAGACCATCATCACGATTTAAGTTGTTCCCTCTTTTCTCAATTTCTATAGCTTCTTTGATTTTCCTTTTTAGGTAATGGTCCTCTTTAGAGACAAGTTTGGCTTCCTCTATTTGTATGTAATGTGAGGACGAGACTGCATGTTCTGCTGAGGCGGATTTATCTGTTCGGTTATGAGCTAAGTCGGCAGCATGTTCTTTTAGTCTAATGTTAAGGGATCTCCCTGTTTCACCAATGTATTCTTTGCCACATGAGCAAGGTATGACATATACTCCTTTATGAAGCCTAGGGTTTATAGGGTCTTTAGCAGAGTCTACCATATTTAAGATAGTATTAGGGGGAGTGAAGGCAATTTTAATGTTGTGTCTATTGAGCATTTTGGAGATTTTGTCTGTGGTTCCTCTTATGTAAGGTAACGAGATTTTAGGGATGTCAAAGGCTCTTTTTAAGTTATTTTTATTAAGGGTTTGGTGAATGGTTTTATTGATGACATGCTTATTATATCCATTCTATTTAAAGACATGGCGGAGATGGTCTAACTCTTGTTCTAGGTGGTGGGAGTCTGAGATTCTAGAAGCTCTTGTTGTTAGGGTCTTGATGATGCCAATTTTCTGGTTCGGGTGGTGATGAGAGTCAGCGTGAAGGTATCTATCTGTGTGAGTCTTTTTCTTATAAACTTCGGTGCTTAGTTTTCCATTTTTCTTTGTTAAGAGGATGTCTAGGAAGGGTAATTGGTTATCCTTTTCAATTTCAATGGTAAATTTGATGTAATTTGAGAGGCTGTTAATGTGGGCTAAGAATTCATGTAACTTTAGAATCCCACGGGTCCATTTTGAAAAGATATCATCTACATATCTTTTCCATTCTTCAGGGGTGAATGGAAAGGATTTGAGGGCCATTTGTTCAAAATTTTCCATGTATATGTTGGCAATGATAGGAGATAGAGGCAAGCCCATAGTCCCTTATTGTTGTTAGTGTAACCCCCTTATTGTTATTATTTTACCCTTGTAACCCCCATTTTATTATTATTGTGCCCTTAAATTATTATTGTTACGTCGGCTAGGATTACATTGTGGCCCACTAGGATTACATTATGGCCCCATGGACTCCTATATATATAAAGGAGGTTTTGTAAATTGGATCATCCAATAATTGTTCCCTTATGTAATGTATTGGAGGTTTCCCCCTCGAAGTGGCTTATTTCTAAGGCGTGCATATCTCTTTTCTTCTATTTTTGGAGCTGGTTACACAACATTTGGTATCAGAGGTTTGGATTCTAGGGTTTCGCTACTCCAAACAGGTCATCGTGGAATTTTCGCTATAAATTTTTTTCTACGAAGTTTCAGAAGCTGAAATTTTTAGGGTACGAAGCGGAAATACTGAGGAATATTTCCTAAAAATTTCAGAGCTTGGTTCGCAATATTTTTGGAGATATCATCTGTGTCAATTAGGTCTTTTTTCAGGCTCCTAAACAGGTCATCGTGGAATTTGCACTATAACTTTTTTTCTACGAAGGTTCAGAATCTAAAATTCATATGGTGTAAAGCTAAAATCCTGAGGAAATTTTTCAAAAAATTTCAGAGCTTGATTCGCAATATTTTTGGAGATATGATCTGTGGAAGGTAGTGATTTTTCAAGCTCCTGAATTTCATCTCAAAGAGATGATCGTGGGAAAATTTCAATAACTCTTTCTCTGGGGATCAGATTGGAGTTCTATAAAAATTGGTTGCAAGTGCATGGACTGCAGTTTCTTTTCTATCAATTTCAGAGACAAAGGAGGAAACAGTAACACGTGGCAAGTCGTACAATTTCGCTCTACTGAACCAGTCCAGAATTAGGTCATTGTGGGAGATTGGACACAACTTTGTCTTGGAGAATCCAAATCAGGTCAGACCTGTGGCATCTGAAAGAATATTCAAAGGGCTACTAAAGGGCTGAATTTCAGATATCGAAGATTTTCAATTACTGAGATAATTCAATTTCAATATCGAGCTCCTCGAAGCAAGTAAAAGGTGTGTATTTTTTTTTTCTGAATTACATAAGTCTTGTTTGAAGAATCAAGTTGAATTGATTCCAAGGGAATATTGTCGAATAGATATCAATATTGGATTCTAAAATGGCCCCTAAAAATAATTCAACACCCATTAAGCCTTGAGAAGGCTCTACTATGACTCATGAAGATGAAGAATTGCAACATGATCTATCAAAATTACAAGAGCAAGTGCAACAAATTTCACTCTCGCAAAGAGCAACAAAAAATGAAATGGAATTTTTGAAGAAAGGCATGGAAGTGAAGATGGACGGTTTGAAGAAAGGCATGGAAGCTAAGATGGATGGCATGGAAGCTAAGATGGATGGCATGGAAGTGGGCATGGAAGCTAATATGGATGACATGAAAGACAACATGGAAAACATGAAGAATGATCTAAAAGCATACATGGAAGGCTTGATGACAAGCTTAAAACAAGAAATGATTCCTAATGGCAGAAATATAGTACAAGAACCTCATGATGAGAACAAAATAAATGTTAGTCGTGATTTCATAAACTCTAATGTTGGCGGGAAGAACCACCATATTCCAAAAATGGATATGAGGAAGTTTGATGGAAAGGATCCTGTAACATGGATACTACAGATGGAGCAATATTTTGATCTCCATAACGTGCAAAACATACAAAAGGTACGCATTGCAACTTTACATTTAGAACAAAATACATTTGTATGGTATCGATGGCTTTGTTCCCGTAAAAAAATTGTCACTTGGTCAATTTTTACGGAGGAAATGATAGCACATTATGATGATACAAAGAGCAACACCTTCTTTACCCAATTGATAAATCTCAAACAAAAGGGTTTAGTGGGGCAGCACATTGAGGACTTCCAAAAATTGAATATAAGGGTAACTGATATTCCAGAGGAACACAAGATTGATCTCTTCATATGCACTTTAAAGGATAACATCCAACATGAAGTTCGCGTTTTGGAGCCTGATTCATTGGAGAAGGCATTCAGGTTGGCAAGACAAGTTGAATGTAAGATTATGGTGTCAAGGAAGCCTACCACTCAATTCTATAAAGAAGGAAGTGTTGCTACGCCTAGATTTCCACAACCTACAAGGTTGACACCACAACAATTGGAAGAAAAAAGAACAAAAGGGCTTTGCTACAGTTGTGATAGAAAATACACTAAAGGTCATAAGTGTGCTGAGAAGAAATTATTTTACATAGATTGTGAAGAGGAAGAAGAAAATGAACAAGAAGAGGATATACACCAGAAACCAACCCTAGAAGAGGAAGAAATGAGTCCGACCATATCGTGTAATGCATTGGTAGGAATTACCACTCCTCAAACTCTCAAGATAGAAGGAAATATCAAGAAGAAAAAGGTAATAGTGTTGATTGATTCGTGTAGTACCCATAATTTTATTCATTGTAAGGTAGCCAAGGAATTGAATTGTTTCCTATACCCAGCACCAGAATGTCAAGTGATGGTTGCAAATGGAGGAACTATAAATTGCTCTGGAAAATGCCATAATATCAAGCTAACCATGGGGGAATATGTATTGACTAGCCCAATGCTTGCCATTCCTATGGGAGGTGCTGATGTTGTACTAGGAGTACAATGGTTACAATCTTTAGGGACGGTAGCTTTTAATTTTCAAGAACTTTTCTTGAAATTTTTTTCAGAAGGAAAGGAAGTCGAATTACGGGGTATTGCGGGGAAGCCAGGAAGGATAATAAGCTCTAATGTCATGACAAATCTTCTAAAGAAATAACAACGAGGCGTAATTGCACAATTATGCTCACTAGAAGTTCCAACATCAAAATCATCTATTCCTGCAGATCTCCAACAAGTCTTGGACAATCATTCCAAGGTGTTTGAAACTCCCAAAGGACTCCCACCTATTCGTGATCATGATCATGCTATTAATTTGATTCCAGGAAGTGTTCCTCCAAACATCATGCCTTATAGATATCCTTACTTCCAAAAGAGCGAAATTGAACGTATGATTGCAGAAATGTTAGAGGCGGGTATAATTCAACCTAGTCAAAGTTCCTTCTCTGCTCCTGTAGTATTGGTACACAAGAAGGATGGATCATGGAGAATGTGTCTGGATTATAGGGAGCTCAATAAGCTCACCATTAAAGACAAATTTCCCATTCCTGTGATTGACGAATTATTGGATGAATTACATGGAGCAATTTATTTTACCAAGTTGGATCTTCGTTCAGGATATCATCAAATTAGAATGAAGACCGAAGATATTCCAAAAACAGCATTTCAAACTCATGAAGGTCATTATGAATTTTTGGTCATGCCTTTGGCCTTACCAATGCACCTTCTACATTTCAAGGGTTGATGAATTCCATTTTCAAACCCTTCCTTAGAAAATTTGTGCTAGTATTTTTTGATGATATACTAATCTACAATAGGTCTTGGAAGGATCATGTTGAACATGTTGATAGGGTGCTCAAACTATTGCGGGAGAAACAATTATATGAAAAAAAATCCAAATGTTTCTTTGGAGTACAAGAGGTGGAATATCTGGGTCATATTGTATCTCACGAGGGTGTTAAAGTAGACCCTAACAAAATTAAAGCCATTAAGGAATGGAAAGTCCCCACAACCAAAAAGCAGTTGCGAGGATTTCTCGGGTTAACAGGGTATTATCGCAAGTTTGTTAAGAATTATGGGAGAATAGCAGCACCTCTAACAACATTATTGAAGAAAGATGCATTTTAATGGACTCCTGAAGCAACTAAGGCCTTTGAACGTCTTAAAGAGGCAATGTGCCTAGCACCGGTCTTAGCTATGCCAGACTTCACAAAAACCTTTATTGTGGAATGTGATGCCTCAGGAAATGGAATTGGTGCAGTTTTAATGGAGGAAGGAAGACCCATTGCTTTTGAAAGTCGTCCAATCAAAGGAAAGTATTTACAGAAACCTATTTATGAGAAGGAAATATTAGCAATACTACATGCACTAAAGAAATGGCGAACTTACCTAATGGGAAGACACTTCAAGGTAAAAACTGATCATGATAGTCTTAAACACTTTTTGGAACAAAGGCTATCATCAGAAGAGCAGCAAAAATGGGTCACAAAGATGTTGGGTTATGACTTTGAAATAATCTACAAAAAAGGAAAGCTTAATGTTGTTGCAGATGCACTCTCAAGAAAGAATGAAGAGGTGGAAGCATTGCTTTGTGCCATTTCTATTATCCAATCAGATTGGATAACTGAAGCAAGAGATGAATGGAAGAAGAACAAAGATGTATGGACACTCATTCAAAATTTGCAGCAAGATCCTAGTACATCTGATACATTTAGTTGGAAAAATGATTCCTTATGGTACAAATATCGCTTATATCTTTTTAAGAATTCCCAACTAAAACAAAAGATTCTTCTGGAATTGCACACTTCTCCTTTAGGAGGACACTCAGGATTTTTAAAAACTTACCACAGGGTGAAGAAAGAATTTTTTTGGGATGGCCTTAAATCTGATATTCAAAAGTTTGTGGAGGAATGTTTGGTTTTCCAGCAGAATAAAGTGGAAACAATTAAGACCCCGGGACTTCTACAACCTTTATCCATTCCAAGTCAACGTTGGGAGGAGATTTTAATGGATTTTATCACAAGTTTACCTAAGTCCGAAGGAAAGAGTGTCATCATGGTGGTAGTTGATAGACTTACCAAGTATGCACACTTTTGTGCATTATCTCATCCATTTAAAGCAAGTACAGTTGCTAATACATTTATGGATAGAATTCAAAAGCTACATGGAAGCCCAAGGGTTATTGTGAGCAACAGAGATCCCATTTTTACTGGAAATTTTTGGACGGAGTTATTTTCTTGTTTGGGTACTCAATTAGCTCATAGCTCATCTTATCATCCTCAATCGAATGGTCAAACAGAGATAGTAAATAAATGTTTGGAAGGATATCTTCGTTGTTTTGCATCTGATAAACAAACACAATGGGTCAAGTTGTTACCTCTCGCTGAATGGTGGTATAACACTTCCTTCCATACTGCGGCAAAAATGACCCCATTTATGGCACTTTATGGATATCATCCACCATCCATCACATCATCTTTAAGGGAAAATTCGAAGGTTCAAGCAGTGGAAGATCACATCGAGCATCAGCAAGAAGTTCTCCAACTCTTAAAGGATAACCTGAATTTGGCACAAATCGAATGAAACAACAGGCAGATCAACATCGCAGCGAGAGAAGTTTTGATGTAGGAGATTGGGTATTTTTACGGCTACAACCATATAAACAAATGTCCCTCAAGCAAGCTAAGAAGGATAATAAATTATCGCCAAAGTACTATGGTCCTTACAAGGTGTTGCAAAGATTGGTACTATGGCATACAAATTGGAGCTTCCTGCTTCTTCGAGAGTACATCCAGTTTTCCATGTTTCATGCTTAAAGAAGGTTATAGGTGAAAATCTTCCAGTTCAAACAATATTGCCAGAACTTGATGAGGAAGAAAAAATAATATTGGAACCTGAAGTGGTCATGGAAACAAGAACTCGACAGCTACGGAATCAATCAATTTCAGAGTATCTCATCAAGTGGAAGAACTTACCCACTGAAGATTCTACATGGGAGGATGAGAATTTTATACGGAAGCACCCGGAGCTACTCAAGTGTTGAGGACAACACTTTTTTGAAGGAGAGGGGCATGTTAGGTCCCTATATTACTAGTATAGTCCCTTATTGTTGTTCGTGTAACCCCCTTATTGTTATTATTGTACCCTTGTAACCCCCATTTTATTATTATTGTGCCCTTAAATTATTATTGTTAGGTCGGCTAGGATTACATTGTGGCCCACTAGGATTACATTATGGCCCCATGGACTCCCATATATAGAAAGGAGGTTTTGTAAATTGGATCATCCAAGAATTGTTCATTTATGTAATGTATTGGAGGTTGCCCCCTCGAAGTGGCTTATTTCTAAGGTGTTCATATCTCTTTTCTTCTATTTTTGGAGCTGGTTACACAACAACAAGACTATCAGTCTAAGATCCCACACTTTGATGGAACTCATCCTACAACTGCTCAACAACATGTAGATAAGATGAATGATTCCTTTGATTACCAATAAATAGAAGATGAGACCATCAAAATGAGAATTTTTGCCCAAATTTTAGGAGGAGAAGCTAATAAATGGTTCAAAAACTTAGCCCCTAATAGCATCCATGACCTCCCTACTCTTCATCAAGCATTCATAATTAAGTGGGAGATAAGAAAAATCATCTTCAAATCCTGTTCGAGTATGAGAACCTCAAAAGGAATGCAGGAGAAAGTGTTTAGGATTACTCCACTAGGTTCAACAACATGTATAATGCACTTCCACCTCACATGAAACCCCCACAGGTTTTAGCCCTAGTGAAATTACCAGATGGTTTTGATCTAGATATGGCTTATCAATTAAGAGAAAGAGAACCCCTTACACTAGAAGACATGCAAAGGGGAGCAGTAAGCGTAGAAGCCAATCTGATTGCCAAAAGGGCCAGAATGAGGATTGAAAAGAGGGTCGCATACAAGGAAGAACATGTGGCCTCATCATCTGATATTAATATTTATATTATAACCATGGAAATGATGATGGAGAGAATAGACATAAATGAGAAAGCTTCCTCAAGAGAAAACCAAACAGCTCCTAAAAACATAAATAAAAACCAGAACCAAAACCAAAACTTTAGGAGAGATCCCCCTCAAATAAGACAAAGAGGACTTGACTAGCAAATCAGGCCTCCTTTCCAAGAAAATTATGCTGATGAGGATGAGGGGGTGATTGAAGAAACATAGGAAAGTCATATCAATTTAATGGGAGTAAATAATGAAGATATTGTTTTCCTCACTGAGGAAGAACAAGGCATATTTGCACCAAATGAGGAAGAAAGCCAAGAATCTGAAGACTATAAACAAGGCTTTGAAAATTCCATCATGGAAGTACATAGAAAATATGACCTCAGAAGCAAGAAAACCCAAGATACTCCCAAGAGAAAGAACTCTAAAATTTCTTCTAGGAAGGTCCCTGAAAATATTCCTAAAAAGACAGCAGAAAATCCAAACATAGTGGCTGAAAGTTCTGATAAAAGTAAAAACAAAAATAGCCAATATAGTGGTAACCAAATCAGCTCTAGCAATCTAGCTAGTGGCCCTAACAAAATTTTTTTAAATGAAACTCCAAATAAAAACTAGAAAGCTGAAATTGTTGTGAAAACAGTGTCTGATAAGACTGATTTGAAACTTTCAAAAACACAAACACCTTTCAGTCTTGAGAATGAAATTACTAAGATAAAAATCTCCATACCTCTTACTAAATTAGTTGCCCAAGATTTATATAGATCCCAAGTTTTGAAAGCTTTAAACATAGGAGAAAATGTTGATTCTGTGAATTTAAATGATGACAAACCTGAACTTTTGTTTGGACTAGAAGTAGAAGGTAAATTTCAAGAAGGAGGTGTCCCTCCATTTTATGTTAGGTTGAACATCCATGATAAAATCCTTCACAATGCCATGTTAGACTCTGGAGCTTCCCATAGCCTCATGCCAAAAGTAGTAATGGAAAGACTAGGCCTTGAGATAACTAGACCATACAAAGAATTATACTCTTTTGATTCCAGTAGAATTAAATGTCTAGAACTAATCAAAGATCTCTATGTTAATTTAGCACAAATACCAGCCAAAATCCTAGTAATGGATATTGTAGTGGCTGAAATTCCTCCCAAATATGGCATGCTCCTATCACCCTCATGGGGAGCTAAACTTCAAGGCACCCTCCAAATGGACATGACCTATGCTACCATACCTATATTTGGTCAACCAAGAAGATTATATAGGGAGAATCATATGAAATACATGGTTAGCAGTTAATAAAAACCAGACAACTCCCATCTTTATTCTATTCACACTGAACTTGATTCTTTTATCCTTTACAATGATGAAAACATCAATGAACAGATAGCAGAAAATGAGAAAACAATGGTAGAGGAAGAAAAAGAGGAGGGACAGTCATAACAGTTAGGCCAAACAGAAAATGAACAGCATAATAGACAACATAAGGGCAGCCAAAATGACCACCATGATGAAAAATCTGAAATGGAACCTCTTTGGAGTATGAGCTTTAATGGGTCTTGTGGAAAAACTGGTTCAGGAGCAAGTGTTTGGGTACATAACACTGAAAACAATCATGCAGAGGGTCACTCATATACGTTGAACTTTCAATGTAAAAATAACATAACAGAATATGAGGCACTCCTCTTAGGGATACAATTACTCAAGAAATTAGGATCCAAAATTATTTCTGTCCATGGAGATTCTAAGTTATTCATTAGGCATATTAAGGGAGAATACACAGCCAAACATCCTAGATTGAGAGCATATAGGAATGATGTCCTTGACCTCCTAAAAACCTTCCTAGAATGTGACCTTGCCTTTGTCCCAAGAAATCAAAACATACTTGCCAATGGTCTAGCATTTGCAGCCAATACTTGTCAAAAACCTCATCATAACAAACAATACACAGTACAAGTCAAATATAGACCAGCAGTCACCGATAACATAAAATATTGGCAAGTTTTTGAAGGAGATAAAAAGATTGAATATTTCCTCCAGAAATGAGTTTGAAATGCCAAATTCAGACTCAGATCATGGAGAAGAATGCTCTTCTAGGGAACAAACATACAAAGAACCTCCTAATCAGGCTGATATAAACCTGTTAGAAAAACAATACCCACATGTGGCAGAACTGTGCACAGATTAGAAAAAGAAGATTTTGAAGTGCTGCAGTCCAAAGATGATACTTTGCCAAAGGGATTGGTTCCTCTAGAAGAAATTTTTTACTTTAATGATGTTGCTAAGAAGCCAAAGATAGAATCTACTGAAGCTGAAGTAGAAGAATGAAATACAGGCAGTGAACAACAACCTAAAATGATAAAACTGTCCAAAACACTACCAGCTCATATAAAATAGAAATACATTGAGTTATTCAAAGAATGTATTAATGTGTTTTCTTGGAGCTATTAGGACTTGAAGTCCTATGACACTGAGATCATCTAGCATAAGATTCCTCTCAAATAAAACCAGAAGATTTTTAAACAGAGATTGCGCAGAATAAACCCTGTAAAACTACCACTAGTTGAGAAAGAAATAAATAAAATGTATGATTCTGGAATAATAATCCCTCTGAGATATATAGAATGGGTTTCAAACCTGGTATCAGTGAGGAAGAAAATAGAATAAATTAGGCTATGCATATATTTTATAAATTTAAACAAAGCTTACTTAAAAGACAACTACCCTTTACCAAAAATGGATCACATTTTACAAAGGGTAGTAGGCTCCAAAAGAATATATTTACTTAATGGCTTTTTAGGATACAATCAGGTGCTGGTACACCCAGATGATCAACACAAAATAGCTTTCAGCACACCCTGGGGCACCTTCATATATGTTAAAATGCCTTTTAGGTTAATGAATGTTGGTGCCACCTTTCAAAGAGTAATTGATATTGCTTTCTCTGAAGAAATAGGTTACTTCATTGTGATATATCTTGATGGCATTACAGTCTATTCAAAAACTGATGAAGAACACCTAGCTCACTTAAGAAAAGTCTTTGAAAAGTGCAAAAAATATGGTTTGTCTTTAAATCCCAAGAAAACTTTGTTTGGCCTTCAAGAAGGGAAACTTTTAGGCCACATCATATCTGAAGAAGGGATCAATATTGACCCAAAGAGGATTGAAGGAATATTGCAAATCAACCATCCAAGAAACATCAAAGAGCTGAACTCTTTCATTGGACAGATAAATTTCTTAAGAAGGTTCATACCAAACCTTGCAGAACTCCTAAGAAACATTACTAACATGCTCAAAATAGAAACAAGAGTTAAATGAACCATAGAAGAAAAATAATCCTTTGACTTGGTAAAGCAAGCTCTCACACAAACACCAATTCTGATTAGCCCTGACTTTACCAAAGATTTCTTCTTTTTCTCCTTTGCATCAAAACACACAGTTGATGTTGACTTACTACAAAAGAATATAAAAGTACAAGAGCAACCCATAGCATTTTTTAGCAAGGCACTAAGAGATGCACCTCTAAAATATAACATAATGGAAAAACAAGCTTTTACCTTAATCAAGGCATTGAAGGATTTCAGGGTATACATTCTGCACTCACACATCATTGCATTTGTGCCTTGTTAGGTGACCGTAATTTTTTGGATTTGCAAGGGAAAATGTACACGAGTAACATCAAACCAGTCTTTGGAGTCCTAGGACCTAGCCTTCCTAGACTCAGAAAGGGCTCTCTCTATGCTTGTGCAAAGGATGTAACTTGATAGATTTTAGGTTTTTATTTTAGGCTAGTTATTAGGTTTAGGGTTTGTTTGTTTGTTTTGGTTGGGTAGGTATTCAAGGAGAGAAGATAGAGTAGGAGAGGTTTAGACCACTAGGCTATGGAGTCTGCAATAGGTCTAGAAAGGTACAACAAAAGGTCAAGGATGCTTCGGAGGGAAATTTAATAGGGCTAAATGGATCTTCAAGGCTGAGGTGAGTGGAGTGAACATTAAATTGTGAACAAGGTAAGTGAAAAGGGAAGTTAAGAATCATTTTTCAAATACTACAATAAGAAAGGCCTCTAATAATACTATGCATGAAGACAAAACCAAAGACAGGAAATACCATATTTATTTGACCTAACCCTAGCAATAAAACATGAAGGCAACAATCCAGTAAACCCTAGAGAGCAGGGAACTCCTAACCTCTCCAGCTAATCTACCTTCAGAGAAAGAAAACATACAAGACGACATATAGCAGTGATCAAGAAGTAGGGAAATCCTAAGATTTCTTAATAAAACTATAGAGAAAGTTCAAGGCAACCATTTAAGATGAACAAAAGGGCATGGCAAATCATAAACCTCTCCAGCTAAACCTAATCAGCAATACTTTGAAGTAAAGACCTCAAAAACAATGTTTAAAGTGATTTAAAAGGGCAGGGCTAACCATAAACCTCTTTGACACTGACTCCATTGAATCATTTATGAGATAAACAAGTAGAGTGGGTTTAAAGAGCAACTAAGAATTCTTTAAACTGACCTAGCAGAGGATAACATGAAAGCAAGAGAAGCAGACAGACTTAATGAACTTTTGACAGCATACCTTAAGCTAAAACTTATGTTCTAATGCAATAGAAGGATGAAATAGTATGTAAAACATAAGAAAATGATAAGAAAACAAGAAATATATCACCATTTTGCATGTTCATGAATCGTGCAAAGTGCTTGGCTCCATTGTCATTCAGTCCAAAAATATTACAAGGCTCCAAGGCCAAAAACTCTTTACAACTCAGAGCCTATGCTCAGTTCAACAAGTGAAAACCAACCAATAGCCAACATGAACAATGAGGCCCTCATCCAATATTTTTCATGCAAAGGAGATTCAAAACCCTAACTAGGGTTTGGAGGCCATTAATTTCTCATAAATAGCAAATTTGTCCTTTGAGACCATGTAAGGCCCAAGGCACAAATATCCTATTCTAATAAATGAAAAGTATCTCTTAACAACTAACTTAGCAAAAAATATGACTTTGAGGCCCTCAATAACTTCCAAAAATATCTCAGCGTGTTTTGTTGACTTTTTTTCAAGGACACAGCTTTGAGGTCCAAGGGCGCAGTGTCAGCACAGGAAAAATACGTCAACTTGCAGCTAGGTTTTGAAGGCCTTCTCGATGTCAGAATGAGCTCCGTGATAGCTCGTTAGAAATTTTGTCAAGTCTACATTCCAAACTGCCATTTTTTTTCTGATTTGACTCTACTAACCTATTAAAAATTCAAAATTTTCCAAGGTTATTAAAAGGACAGCGCCTGCCCTGAAAACATGGCAGAAAGGTGAAAATTTGCATGTTTTTGGGCCTTTTGAGGACTAGAACTACTCCAAATGATCTAAAATTTGGTGTGAATGATGCCCTGTGCCTAATGAATCCAAAAATTTAAAATTTACCTCCAATGGATGCCTGTAGAAAAAGCGCAGCGCCCTTGGCCCTCAAAATCAGTCAAAAAACCAAAATTCTCAAAACTTGCCAAAATTTTGCAATTATCTTCCTCATGGTGTTTGGGATGCCTGTAGGGGATGGATCAACCATTTTTCTAAGGTTTTCTTTGTCTTTAACCCTTGGTTCCATCATATTTTTCATAAGCCTCTTGGTTAGCAACCTCACTGCTTTTTCATGGTTTTTTGACCTACCATCATCATCATCATCATTTCCTTCTGCTTCATTGCTTTCTACTTTATTTATATCTTTCATGCTAATATCATTTATCTTTTCTTCACTATCTTTGCCTCTTCACTGTTTCATTCTTCCTCACTGATATTAGCCTTGCATCATTACTGCATTTTTGTACTCACCTTATCCACTGACTTGTGCCTTATTAGCATTTGTTTCACTGTCCTTTGTTTCCATGTTTTCTGCCTCATTTACACTCTCCATTGCTTTTATCACTGCTGCTATGTGCCTCATTTGTTTGCCTCATTGTGATCAGGGATATTTGTTCCATTACCATCATTAGTGCCAACCTCATCACTATTTTATTCTTCAGTGCTCTTTTCTTTACTGACATGTGCCTTATTGCCATATTTGCCACTTTCTTCACTTGTATCCTTACTGACCTTGGGGCTCTTATCAACACTGTTTGATTCCTCATTTTCATCAGCTTCCTCCACTACCACCTCTTCACTACCTTATTTCTTCAATGCCCTATGCCTTACCACTGACCTCTGGTTTCCTTTTTCACTGCTCTCTTCATATCTTGATTCATCATAGGTTTTTGTTTTACTTGTATTTGTTTCATTATCATTTGTCTTACTGCCCTAAATGCTCCTTTCTGCACTGCTATTTGTTTTATTGACATCTTCTTCATCCTCAACATGTTTAGAGGACTCCTAGCAAGATTTTGAAAGCTTTTGAGGTGTTTTTGAGTTGTTTGAGGGATTAGAAGCCTCCCAAGGCAAACGTGCAGCGCCTGCTCGGCCTGTCGAGCGAGTTGGGCTGAAGTGTTGGGTCAAGATACACACAACGCTGAATGGGATGAACAAGTTGTCGGGTTCGATGAATGTGCAGCGCATGCATGATGGATCGAGTCGGGTAGAGGTAGCGTCTGCCAGGCGCGCAACGCCAAGGCTCTTTGGTCGCGCTTGTTAGGTGAAATTGGCAGGTACGCAACGTAGTCTTAATTTGCACTGGAAATTTGGCCAGGTGCACAACACTAGTTTCTAGGGGTGCAGCGCCCTACTAGGCGCGCAACACTAGTCAAATTTGTCTAAGTTTGCCTTGAAAACCCAAACTTTCATCCTTTTTTAAAACTTCTAATTCCTTACAACTAATCAATGATTCATATGAAGTGTAAAAAGAGTTTTAAGTAGGTTTATGTATTCAATTTACCTCTACAATCCACCTTCTAATGTTTTGAGCCTTTTTTTTTCTTTTCACTGATAATCTTCTACACTTTGCTTCTTGCAGGTGACTAGAAGCACTGGAGGTGGCTCTTCTTTTCTGATCTTTGAAATATGCTAAATTCACTTTGACAACCTTAGGAATTTATATAGTGGCGATATCTACCAAAATTATTTTGTTCTTACCCTGGAGCTCAAACCACCTTATGTTTGCCATGTGACTGAAAGCCTTGAACTTGCCTTCTCACTGATACTCACTAGCCCTCTGACATTGTTTGCTTCTGTAGGTGATTAAAATGATGAATTCTGACTTTTATTTAGATAAAGGAGGCATGACATGTTTGTTTTAACACATCAGCAGCTCAGAAATCTTCCCTTGTTCCTTGAGGCATGGAAAACTTATATTGACACCTTTGTTATGATTGTACAGTGACATCTTCAATATCATTCCTTTGCTTGCAGCATGGAGTTGAACTCATACCTTTTACCTTCTATGGCCACTTCTGATTATATGTGCCTGAAAAACTGACTTTGACCTTTCTTTTTCCATTGATGCATGGCAAGTTCACCCTTCACAAGTGGGAGATTTGATCATATTGATATTTTCAAAAATCCTTTTGCTCTCACCATGAAACTCAACTTTGTCCTTTCCACTTTGACTGGCAGTTTTACACTGCTTGTATGCAGGGCTACAAGATGTCTTCTTTGAGGAGAAAACCTCCTACCTCACCAACTTTCTACATGATAGACCCTTTAACACTCCTGCAAGAATATCAAAGTTCACATTTACCTTTTGCAGACTCTGAAACTGAATGATATTATTCTTTGGAAATTATGACTTTGGAACACATGAAACCCTAATTGACCTAGTGAGGGGTCCTTTAAGGGTTTGGAGGCTTCAAGTGTAAAAACATAGTATATAACAAATTGATGTATTGAAGATCCAAAATCCAATGTACTTGATTTATATAAAAAGCCTACAGAGATAGTTTTGAGACCATCAATTCTCAATGAACCCGGGGAATCATGGGAAAGGGTAGGCTTACAAGAAACCCTAGATGGCAAATGGATTTATGGGCAAGGGAAAAAAAGAGTGATGAAGTTATATGCAGGAAAAAGGATGGAGATGAGTGGCACAAGCCCATAAGGAGCTTCTGAGGAATGACAGGGTGACCATGAAAAGGCTAGATGATAGAATAGTGAAAAATTTTCTCTAAGGATAATGAAGACAGTGAGATTTATAAAACTCACAATGTTCAAAGAATGTTGTTTTTAGAAATATAGACCAATATTTAGTCATCTACAGATAGTAAAAATTATTGATGACTAACATGCGTCACACAATAGTTAAAGATATCTTGACACAAGATCCTGATGGCAAAAGAGGTAAGTGGATTGTTGTCATATTAGAATATGATTTGGAAATCAAGCCCACCAAGCTAATAAAAGGGCAAGGACTGGCTAAACTCATGGCTGAAACAAAATTTTAAACATTGGACATCAATATGATTAATGCATTAAATGAACAAGAGGAGTTGGCAACTCCACCTATTGAAGAATCATTTCTGAATTCATCTTGGTATGTTGATATATTATATGTGCTTTTTAATCTAAATGTTCCTCCTGGTTTGTCCAAAACAAAGGCTAGATTATTAAAGTTGAAAGTTGTAAATTTTTGCATTCTTGATAAAGTTTTAAATTGGAAAAATTCTGGTGGTATATTACTTAAATGTTTGTTTAAAGAAGATGCAAATAGGATCAAACATGAATTTCATGAAGGAGAATGTGGAGGCCATCTCTATTGGAAAACCACTGGCAATAAAATCCTTAGAGCCGGTTACTATTAGCCCACCCTCTTTCAAGATATCCATAAAATGATAGTTTCCTATCATAAATTCCAAATCATTGAAGGCAAAATAAAATTGTTTCCATTACCTTTGCATCCAATTTCTATTGAACCTCCTTTTCAACAATGGGGCCTTCATTTTATTGGATAAATCCACCCTGCCTCCTCTTCCCAACACAAATTAATCCTTACAGCAATTGACTATTTTACAAAATGGATAGAGGCCATTCCTTCCAGAACTTCCATAGACTCGGTAATTATCAAATTCCTTAAAAACCACATTTTGTCTAGATTTGGTTTGTAGAAATTAGTATACACTAAGCATGCATACATCTAGATTCCCCTGATCTCACAATATTTAACTTCTTGCAAAAATACTTGTCAATCATTCCACCGTTAATATTTTATGAAAATTAATTGCAAACACATGTGAAGCATAAATAAAAACAATCGCACATAACATTACCGTTTAACGGGAAAGCCTGAAGCTGAAAACCCCAACTATCATATATTATGTATCATGGAGATCATGTAACAATCTCATACAAAGCTTAGTAAATCAGGCTCTTAGTACAATCAATCGTCACACACTAATCAGAAGAAATCTACAAATCCATGCATTTATTTCTTGCCACATGATAGCCTGTCTCCACTGCGCAATCCCTACTGAAGAAGACCCCTGAATGAATTCAAATATTCCTTTCCTTGACTGTGTAATCCTCATTGGAAACTCCAATGTGTGTGTGATGCAATCAATGCATCACTATAGTCACAACGGATAGCCCATCTTGCCCTTTCACCTATCTCTCCACTGGGTCTCCACTGGAACTGACATGCATTGTAGTTAACTGTTATATTTTTTTAGTTGATTAATGAGTTATTATTTGTCAATTAATTAACTAATTAATTCACTCCACTCTCACTAGTGTATCATTCAGTTAGACTATATACAACTAGCTCAACTGAGTTTAACTCCATTAACTGAGTTAAACTGAATAACAACTCCATGAACTACTCTTCCAACTCTGTCATAAATTTTCCACTTCAGTTCTAACTGAGTCCTCCATGCATGAACCACCAGTAAACCCTAGGAATTGTGTAATTCCTTCAGCCCACTGATTTTCCAAATCTGTATACTGAAATAAAGTGCTCCAAGAGAATAAGTTGATATTTAGTGTCGACTATTATTAAGAGCTAATAATAATCGACACTTCTATTTTTAGATTGACGATCTATAAATATACTTCGCCCAATATTCTAAAAATACAATTTCATCTATTTTTCCAACTTGATCAACCATCCACAAATAGCATCCTGCAACTTCTGAAATATGATCATCATGTCTAAAAATAGACTTGCGCCAAAAATAGCCTGCGGGCCCACTTAGTGAAGGCGACTCTTTTCACTAAGCTCATCATCTTGTTAAATCTCAACACTCCCTCTCAACAAGATAGGGATTATCCTTCACCCCGATCCTGCCTCTATGGTATTTGAATTTGCTCCTAGTGAGCGCCTTCGTCAGAATATCTGCATCCTGATCCTCCGTAGGAATGTACTGAAGCAACATGATCTTCCGCTGCACACAATCTCTGATATGATGATACCAGATATCAATATTTTTAGATCTATCATGAAACACAAGATTAATTGAGAGTTTAATGCAACTCTGATATTTCACCTTGCCTTGCCTTGAGACACAAACAGTTCACCTTCCCGTTGCCATATTTCCAATCCAAGGAAATAATGAAGGAGGCCAAAATCCTTCATCTCAAACTCCTTTGCAAGATCTGCCTTGCATGAGTGTATCAGCTGCTCATTACCTGTTAGTATTAAATCATCAACATAAAGAAAAATGATTAAAAGCTTACCCTCCACCACAATTGCTATAGGGTAAAATGCTTGGGTTGTTGGTTATCGTATATCCCTCTCAGGGATTTCCAGTGCCCGAGGCAGACAGTAAGATTAGCTGTAAAGTTCACAAAGATGGCATATACATGTTCATATTAACTTGAAACAACTTGACGGAATGCGATAGAAAATTACCTCTTTGATGATCTCGGAGTCCCTTGGAGAACACTAGGCAACGAAGCAAGAGTCTTTCTTCACCGGCTCCAAATCTTAGTCCTGCAATCAAACAAAGCACCCGCGTAATTTATAACACAACATATATCCTATCAATTAAGCTAATATATAATGAACATCTAAATTATACCCATCTGAGCCATTCATATCATGCTGTGTAAATATTCAAACAATAATGACAATATTAAGCACCGAATGGACAAAACAAATACAGTTCTATTGATATTGAAAGAAGGAGGATTACAACCATTGGTCGTACCAAGCCCTCCTCAGCCTCCCAATCTCTCTATCTCTTAAGTAGTGAAGTCTTAGTCAACAAGCTCTCTAGGAACCTCTTTGACTCTTGGCCTTCACACTATAACACTATCCTCTACTTCACAAGTATTCGGAACATTAACAATCCTTCGACCTCCAACTAAGAGCCTTCAGCTCCTTTGTATAGGAGAGGGAGAAAGCCATTGTTGCCTTTCTCTTTCCACTAGTTTGGAGTAGAAAAAACTAAGATGTTTCTTTAATCTCTATGCTTTTTCCTCCTTGGGAGTTCAGTCTTTTATGGCAGTGACCAATAATGAATTGGTGCTTTGCAATTTCCTTTGTGAACTGACTCTCTTGTGAGGGAAAGCCGGAGATTCAAATCATCCTCCACGCATTTTTCCCATTCCAAACTCAAAACACGGGTAACACTGCCCTCTAGTGTAAAAAAAGTGTTGCCCTAGCCACTAACGCGGCACATTTACTGGTCTCATGCGTTATAATGCTCTTGCTTTGTTATAGAAAGGCGTTACCTTGGCAGAAATATGTCTAATTTAGGTCTTTGTATTCCTTCCATATTTGTCTTCTCCTCTGAGCTGATGAGGAGGTATTTTGACCTGTAACAGATGCCCCCTAAAGTGTGAGGTCAGAGACGAAGACGATGGCCGAAATACTTTATAATTTGTGTAGAGATAAAGAGATTGAAAGACTGAGGAAAACCTGAAACAACAACATATGTCAGAAAATATAGTATCTGCCTTGAGTTGGGAATTCCCATGCTCAGTAGCTTAAACAACATGATTTCTCTAGAATAGAGATATGAAGAATCTGTCCACCGATAAGCACAATGTGGAAGTATCTATCATAACAGGATCAGGCTAAAGAAGCTGTCTTCATAAACAATATCGCAACTTGGGGAAGGAAACACAACTTTAATGATGTAGCCTTTGCCCCAAGGTCTTGACCGTCGATTCACTTAAACTGCATATTTCTCAACATGTGAATGAAGGAGTTGTCGTCGAACATGTGAGAAATCGTCTGATTACCAGTCGATAATGAAAACTGTTAACAAATGCGAAGGCGTCCACCGATAATGATGATGGTCCCTAAGATGCACAGTACAATCTAGCGAGTGTGAAAAATGAGTTGAAGTTGAACACTCGTAGAATCATTCAGCCAGGAGCCAATGATGAAGACCCCTGATCAAACACAAGACTACCTGCCACTGATGTCTGCAAGTATCTGAGTACTGATGAATTTCTGGATCAGCTTCCTAGATAAGATTTTGAAGTCGATAGGAAGAGATCTGTTGAAAGGTAGGCACTGAGGCGTCCTACATCAGTCAACATGAAACGGAAACCAACTGATGTTGTTTATGATTTGAGATAATGAAGAGGAAATGGGGATGTCAGACGACAAATAATTTCTAACATAATGATCGGTTTGGTTGATAACAGGAGCAGTAGATAGCGAGATCTACTTGAACAATAGAAGGCACTCTAGCAGGGTACTAGGTAGCTGAAGCTTGATGAACACCAAAGAGTGTGTTAGGATTTTACCAGTGCAGGGAAACTGGGAGATGAAGGCTAATACTCATAGATGGTAGGGTTCGGCTAACTGCGAAAGAGTTTTCTGGGAAGTGCCATGTTCAAGAATTTTGCTTCCAAATTGACCTTTTTTGAAATGTAACAGAGGTAGTATCCATTTTGTCCAAATTTTTCCCTGTCTGATTAAGTTTAACGAGTCCAGACGAGTAAACTCGGTGAATTTTTCATATTTAGAGAGTCTGAAAAATGTCATAAAAGACAACTCTGTGCCCTGTCTAATTAGGTTTAATGAGTCCAGACGAGAAAACTCGGTGAATTTTTCATATTTAGAGAGTCTGAAAATGTCTGAAAAGACAACTCTGCGCACCGTCTGATTAGGTTTAACGATTCCAGATGAGCAAACTCAATGAATTTTTCATGTTTAGAGAGTCTGAAAAATATCATAAAATACAACTCCATTGGGGTGCCCTTCTCATGTCTTGATAACCGGGCACGACAAAGGGATAATAGTAAGCCCAAAATAGTTCATTTTCCATGAGTTAGTCGATTGAATTCGGAAAAGTGAGAAATCTATGTTCGATGGATGTCTACCTCATTTTTTTATGAGTACAAGGAGACGGAGTAAACTAAATACTCTTTGCGAAATTTTAACGAGTCCAACAAAGAAAAACTCGGTGCCCTCTGTGAAATTTTAACGAGTCACACGAAGAAAACTCGGTTACTTTTTTGGTTTAAAGAGCTTTGAAAAAGAGGAAAAGAATGGCTCCTTACTTTCTGTCGTGGTAGTTTAATGAGCTCGACAAAGGAAACTCGGGTTTTTTTCAGTTTTATGAGCAAGAAAAAGATTCCTCAAAAGAAAGCTCAGTGCGTCTTCATAGTTTTAACGAGTCTGAAGAAGAAAACTCTGGGCGTTTCGGATTAACAAGCAAGAAAAAGACCATACAAAAAGAACGCTCGATATCAACTTCATATAAGTTTGACGAGTCCGAAGAAGGGAACTCGAGGTTTTTCAGATTAACGAGTAAGAAAAATACCGTAAAAAGAACGCTTGAAGCTTCTTCGTGTAATTTTAACGAGCCCGAAGAAGAGAACTCGAGGTTTTTCGGATTAACGAGCAAGAAAAATACCATAAAAAGAATGCTCGGAATTTCTTGATCTCTTTCTCGTCAATAGAATTATCTATGTCGGGAATTTTCTTGTGAGACCAAGCAAACACATTGCGAAATTCTTTGAAAATGGATGTGAAGCGCACAATTTCCTTAGGATTGCAAGCTTCTCCAATCTGAATATTTTCCACGATGCCCATTTTGACCGAGATATAAATGAGCATTGTCTTAGAAAGATTACCTATGTTCCCTTCTAAATCGATAGTTTGAATAGTCGTATAAGCAGAGGGAACTATCTCAGGTTGGTCAAAGGATGGGATTTCAGTTTTTATCTCCTCCGAGTCAATCATCGAAGCGCAATGGTGAAACTCTCCCCAAGGTCGTTCTTCTAGAGACATGATCTCTCGAATAGCTTCGTCTGTAGGCAAGACTTCATTGAGGAGATCCTTAGAGAGAACTGTTATGGGTGGGAGGTTTGTACCGTTGGTCAAAACCATAGCAGTGGAGGGTTCAAATGTGGTTTGGATAGCTTGGTAAGCCAACTTGGCCGGTGAGAGCGGCATCTGATCTCTGTAGGAATCAATGTCTGAAGGTGCCGAAATGATCCATGGGTCAATAGAGCCATCCAAAGTGGTGGATATCATTGCAACCGTGTTTGGGATCAGTGGCGGCGGGAGAGGAAAACAACCCAGTAGGGAAGATGCCTTCAGAAGACCAGTACCGATACTGATGTAAGAGTCAGGAAAGCCTCCTATTAGGGGTACAGTGCTACTTGATAACGTGGCATAATCAGGGGCACAGAAGGATAACTGATCCACTGTGACTATTTTCGCATCCAATGGAAATAGGATGAGTCAGAATACCGAAGACACAATGGCAGTCATGGCATAAGACCAACTGCGACCAAGCAATATATTATAGTCTAGATGGCGCTCTACGACTTCAACGTCCACGTTTACCATTTTCCCACTCAGAGTGATGGGAAAGCTAGCAAGGTATCCTTTTGGGAGGAAAGTGTGGCCATCGAAAGCTTTGAGGGAATTCGATGGCGGGGTGAGGGTAGGAGAACCTAAATTGAGCCATCAAGCTTGTGACATAACGCAGGTCGAAGCACCTTCGTCTATGACAGTGCGATGGATTGGTCTCCCTTTTGACACAACCTGCACCTGGAATGCGAGTTGGTGTGAGAGGCAAGGTTTAGCCTTTTCCATATCAAAGATAGCTAGCATGGAATCCTGGGGGTCTATTCCACCAATGGCCGAAAGCAAGGCTTTCCTTTGTGCTGGACAGGTTTGTAATACTTCGAGAGTAGACATGGCTGACGGTGCCTGTGCCAAATCTTCTACAATGTTGTAGTTTTGGGATGCATGTGTAGAGGTGTTATGAGTCGTGCGTCGAAGTGTCCCTTTGGGGGGATGAATCACGGGTTCAGCAGTAGGCCGTTTGATATACAAATCGTTGGGCGGTGATGGATTTGAACTAGTTCCAGGTTCTTCAGCATCTATGGTAGGATTTCCATAAAGCTTGGCTCGAATTTGAAGTTCAACACTCTCAATGCCATAAATGGCAGATGGTCCTTCGTCGGAAGGATGCAAACCACCATTTCCCCGTTGATGGGGTTGTGGCGGATTTTCAACCATGTGTTGATGTTGCTACTACTGATTAGGGAAAGGATTATGAAGAACGGCAAGTGTTCGCCCATAATCCTTGTTGGCAATAAAATCGGTGCATTCCTATAGCCGAGGAAATTTTTATGTCAAGTGGTCCTCCACACAGATCTTGCAAGGAAATTTCATGGGTTTATCCTTCCCTTTGTCATTTTTGGTAGCATTTTTCTCATTAGGGTTATTCTGATTATCTGATTTCTCTTCCGAATAAGACGTCTTTTTCTTGTTCTTCTTATTTTTCCCGCTAGGTTTTTGTGAGGTTTGTACAAAATTCACCTCAGCGGTAGGAAGAGTAGTCATTTGGTGAGGGGTGGTGGTAGCCGAAGATGGCTGGGAGGTTTGCCCCCGAGACTTCTTTGTGGCCACACCGGAGATTGTGCCAACGAGACTGTCGGCATGTGCTCCGGTTTTCTAAGTGGTCGGAGGATTTGGGTTACCAGGGGCATGGGGGAGCAGATCGTATAGTGTGCTGAATTTTGAGTAGATTAAATCCAAATGTTGGGCATGAAGAATACATTGACCTTCTGTAACTGCACCAAAAAGGTCAATGTCCTTGGAGATGTGGGGTAAAAGAGACTTGCAAAACCAATTGGCTAAGAGGTGATTCGGGATTGGCGCTTTGACTAGCCTCCTCCTACGTCTCCATTCATGAACATGATCGGATATGTGGGTGGCGGTGTCTTGGCGCAGCAAGGTTAACAATTCCGTTCTGATTTCAAATCTAATTGGTAATTGGAAGTTCTTTAGGAACTCCGTTGCTAAAGCACCAAAATTATTGATGGCGGCGCGTGGCAATTCAATGTACCACTTGCCGGCATTGCCTGTAAGGGTGCGGGGAAATAGTCGAAGCCGGACACTATCATCCACCATGGAATTGGATATAGACCATAGATGAAAGGTAGTGATGTGTGCGGCTGGGTCATCCCCTTGTTTCCCGTCGAACTTTGGGATGTCCGAAGGAATCTTATGCGGTACTGGAGGCTAAAGCGGGTTGTGATTGATGGGGTCATTAGTCATTTTATGGATATCGGGAATGTCCAAAGCTGCCAAAAATAGCAATTGTGGATTTGCCCCCGAATCTAACCAAGGCAGTATGGGCTGACTACTTAGACCATAGGGTCCACCCATCAACGTGTTACTAGGAGGATAAGTGGGACTTTGATAAAAGCTTCCTATAGGTGGAGGAGTAGGGACATATTGTTGCTGTCCATAGGGCATATTGTATTGCGGGGCAACCGGTTGGTTGCCCCCAGTATAAAAGTGCCCTCCCATTCCAGATGGAGGTTGGGGTTGGTTAGTCCAAATGGATGCAAGGGAAGCGAAATGTTCCCTGATACCTGCGTGCTAGTAACACTGCCCCCTGGTATAGTGGCCAAGGGGTTTGAACTCAGCAGAGGGTTCCAAGCGAAAGGGTTGCTAAAAGGCACCGAAGTAGTCATACTCGTGGGAGGAGCTACCGTGGGTCCCAACATGGTCACGATAGAAGTAGATGCCGAAGGATTCGGTAAGCTACTGAAAGTTGTGATGACCGTAGGGTTGGGAGTAGGTATATGTTGACTACTGGGGTTACCCAGTGATGGCATAGAACTGACCACCGGCGGGGAGGATGGTGGCGAACCTGGGATGGTTGCCATTGGCATCGACCCAGTGGATGTTGGTGGTGAAACGGATGTTTGTGCAGCCGAAGACATATCTTGGCGTGGTGGAATCTGACTTATCACAGGCCCCGACGGATCAGTGAGCGGAGGATTGTAATGAGGTACAACCCCTTCAGTGAAAGGGTCCTCCGAAAATTCTGGATGATATGAGGCTATGTGAAAATCAATATTAGTCAGAGGATATTGCGCTTCCGTAGAAGGCACGGGTTCACCAAGGTTCATTTCTTCCTCAATAGTTAGAGGAGGTAGACCTTGCTGTTGTCGAGACAGACGGCGTGGGTCGGAGGACGCCACAGTGACCTGTTTAATTTTAACAAATTTTAATAAATTGTGATGTATTATAAAGTCTCAATGACAGTAACCACACACCTAAAAAAGAAAAAAGGACTCTCTAAAATCAATGCTGCTGTGCCTTAATAGGTGCTTATGTCGATACTACTGCTTATGATGAAATCAAAGATTGCCAACAGACACAAGAGGGTTGGTCAGTGACAAATACGGCTGCTACCCAGAGCTTCACCGAACCCCGACAATAGGTGTTAGCACTGCAGAAGACGAGTACGTCACAACTAATGGGGCTTGTAAGGGTCCGTTCGTTTTAGGTACCGTGACGTACCATTCCACTATCTTGTAAGTCCCTAAAAATTATGGCCAACAAAGATACCTCAAAATCACGTACATCACTGGGGTCCACGATCGATGATAGTGTGCTATATGGGTAGAATACCTAGATCCCCAATCTAGTTTCGACATCCCCAAAGGGAACCCCAATATATAGAATTCCCACCGGATGCAGTCGAAGGTGAGCTACTTTCTTGTGCACCCAAGTTTTGTCTCACGCTTAGCTCCAGTAAAGGAGTGGTCTCGATAATATGAGTGCAGTAGGATTTCGATCATTAATGACTCTAGTCGTTTTCGTATCTGGCATTTTTTCATCGTCTTAACCCAAGATCCTAGCCCAACCATCGTCGGTGTGAGCTCAAAAAAGAGTAATGTGATTGATTTTATTATCGCTTGATTCTTAGTGTACTTGATTATTAGTCTTGCGGAGGGGGAGTGGACGTATGAAATGTAATGATACTCTGACTCAAGAAACCATGCAAAACATGCTCTACATATTTAATTCAATGAAGAGTATTTCTACAAGGAGAGGTTTATGTTCAACATCCATGCACTAACATTCAAATAACACAGTTTAGCTTTAAAGATTCAGAATTCTATCTACCTCTTCTTAACAGTCTATGAACTGAAAATTTCAGAATTAACTCAGCTAGATGCAGAAAAAACTAAAAAAAAAAATATTTCTTCTCTAAAAAGTAAATTCTTTTGACACTAACTTTTCAAAAAAGAGCAAACAAACAGAAATGCCAGCTTAGTAAACAAGCACAGGGATCCAGTCAAGGAGATATACTGATGGCCAAAAAATTCTGCAGCTAAAACACAATAACAGCAGTGAACAACAAGTTTCGGCTAAGTAACGCACTGTCTCTGAGTAAAGACAGCATTAATCCAGAGACTAACGCACTGTATTTAAGCAGAGTTAGCATTATAATGCACTGGAAAACCTACAGCGGTAGCGTTAGCCAGGGAAAAATTCTTCAGATGGTCAAATAGAAACAGGATTGAACTCTGCGAGCTTTTGAAATGTCTACTGGGCATAAGTACTGGTCGGAAGGATCTGTGAATAGAGGAGAGAAGAAAGGAGGAAAGAAATAGTCCAGAAACTATGGGGAAAACTCCCCAGCGGAGTCGCCAATTCTGCTATAGGGTAAAATGCTTGGGTTGTTGGTTATCGTATATCCCTCTCAGGGCTTTCCGATGCCCGAGGCAGATAGTAAGATTAGTTGTACAGTTCACAAAGATGGCATATACATGTTCATATTAACTTAAAACAACTTGACGGAATGCGATAGAAAATTACCTCTTTGACGATCTCGGAGTCCCTTGGAGAGCACTAGGTAGCGAAGCAAGAGTCCTTCTTCACCGGCTCCAAATTTTAGTCCTGCAATCAATCAAAGCACTCATGTAATTTCTAACACAACATATATCCTATCAATTAAGCCAATATATAATGAACATCTAAATTATACCCATCTGAGCCATTCATATCATGCTATGTAAATATTCAAACAATAATGACAATATTAAGCATCGAATGGACAAAACAAATACAGTTCTATTGATTTTGAAAGAAGGAGGATTACAACCGTCGGTTGTACCAAGCCCTCCTCAGCCTCCCAATATCTCTATCTCTTAAGTAGTGAAGTCTTAGTCAACAAGCTCTCTAGGAACCTCTTTGACTCTTGGCCTTCACACTATAACACTATCCTCTACTTCACAAGTATTCAGAACATTAACAATCCTTCGACCTCCAACTAAGAGCCTTCAACTCCTTTTTATAGGAGAGGGAGAAAGCCATTGTTGCCTTTCTCTTTCCACTAGTTTAGAATAGAAAAAACTAAGATGTTTCTTTAATCTCTATACTTTTTCCTCCTTGGGAGTTCAGTGTTTTATGGCAGTGACCAATAATGAATTGGTGCTTTGTAGTTTCCTTTGTGAACTGACTCTCTTGTGAGGGAAAGCCAGAGATTCAAATCATCCTCCACGCATTTTTCCCATTTCAAACTCAAAACATGGGTAACACTGCCCTCTAGTGTAAATAGAGCATTGCCCTAGCCACTAACGCGGCACATTTACTGGTCTCATGTGTTATAACGCTCCTGCTTTGTTATAGAAAGGTGTTACCTTGGCAGAAATAGGTTTAATTTAGGTCTTTGTATTCCTTCCATATTTGTCTTCTCCACTGAGCTGATGAGGAGGTATTTTGACCTGCAACAAAAATTTGGTACAGGTTTGAATCCGCCTCACTCTTGGTGAAGCCAAGTCTAGTGAAATAGTTGTCGATCTGAGTGTACCAAGCACGAGGTGCTTGCTTCAGCCCATACAACGCTCTTTTGAGCCTGCACACATGCGACTCACTGCTGAAGATCTCAAATCCTTCAGGCTGCTCAATGTACACCTCTTCCTCAATGATCCCATTAAAGAACGCAGTCTTCACATCCATCTGATGAATGTGCCAACCCATCTGCGTTGAGAGAGCAAGGATGGTCCTTATGGAAAAATACCACGTGACAGGTGAAATTTTTTCTTCATAATCAATCCCCTCGATTTGTGAGAAGCCTCGGGCAACAAATCTTGCCTTATACTTCTCGACGCTCCCATTAGCATCTTGCTTTACCTTGTAGATCCATCTTGATCGTACAATTGATTTTGCCACCGGCCTTGGAAAAATCTCCCAAGCACTGTTTCTGACAATGGAGTCATACTCCTCCACCATGGCATCTACCCATGTGGGCTTCTACACTGCTTCTTCAAAAGAAGATGGCTCTATCACAATACACTTGCTCATAAGAACGATGTATCCAGTAAATCTATCAAGTGATTGTCTCTGTCTGCGTTGTGATGTAGGGACTCCTACATTCTGTGTCGCTTCAAGCTTTAATCACTCAGCTTCTATGGTCCGCTTTCTGCCTTGTCTGATCTTTGGTTCTACATGAGTGGAATCCTCCACTCCATGAATCTCCTCCTGTGGTTGATCCACATCTAGAGGCTCATCTTTGGGAACAATAAGTTCCTCCTCTGCATGCAATTGTAGCTCCCTCTCAAGTGACAACTTCATGGCTTTCACCTCATTTAATTTTATATCCCTTCGCACCACAGTCATTTGACTGTTTGGAAAATAAACATGATAATTATGGGGTGTTTCTGTGTACCCCACAAATATCCCAACTTCTGCAGTCGGCTCCAGCTTCTTCCTGGCGTCCTTTGTCACATGAATGTAAACAGATGAGCCAAAAATCTTCAAATGAAAAATATCAAGCTTCTTACCAGTAAAATATTCTTCAGGTGTACTCATGCCAAGTACTCTATGAGGACAACGGTTTCGCACATAAACCGCAGTGTTGCATGCTTCCGCCTACAAGTGCATCAGTAGGCCCTAGTCATGTACCATCGCTCGTGCAGCACCCACAATCATTGTGTTCTTCCTCTTAGCGACCCCATTCTGTTGTGGGTTATGAGGCGCTATGAGTTCTATTCGAATTCCTTCTTTGCTACAGAAGTCTTTGAATTCGCCTGAGATGTATTCACCACCATTATCGCTCCGTAGAGCTTTCACTTGCTTCCCCGACTCCTTCTCCACCAATGCTTTAAACTCACAGAAATTTGAGAATGTTTCACTCTTCTTCTGCATGAAGAAGATCCATCATCTACGAGAGTAGTCATCAACCAATATAACATAATACCCATGTTTTGATGTTGAAGCAACCAAGAAAGGTCCACACACGTCTGTGTGAATTCTCTCAAGGATCACCGAAGCATGGTTCTCCTTCTCATGAAAGGTTGTATTCACAAAATTACCCATAGTACATCCCTTGCACTGATCTTACTGTGCAAGAGTACCCTTGGGAAGTCCAGTAGAAATGTGCTGCAAAATCTTCAAAGCACCATGGTGAAGATGGCCCAATCTCCTGTGCCATAATTCGCCCTCATCCTGGCTCACCACTTCTTCTTCTTTGCCCACCATTGCAGCATAGCCATCTACCTCAAGCTTGTAGATAGTCTTAACTCGAATCCCTATCTTCTTGGTTTGACCCGTTTTTTTATGTCGAAGGAAGGCTTTTCCCTCACTGAAAACAACATCATAACCTTTGTCTTCCAACATTGCGACCGAGACCAAGTTCTTCTTCAGACCTGGAACATGCATAACATCCTTCAACAAGAATGGATTACCGAACTCCCTCTCAAAGGTAATGGTCCCAATGTCGGTCGCACTGTATCGACCATCATCGCCCATCTCTATATGCATCTGGAGTTCCTTCTCCTCCAAGTCACTAAACAACTCCTTATCTCTTGTCATATGGAAAGACGCACCACTATCAAGATATGACATTGATCCCATATAGATTGAAAACAAGCATGCGATCAAAGAGAAATCAATTTCAAATTGCGAGGCTAAGTCCTCTCCAGCTGCAGCTCCAGCAACCTTCTTGTTCTTCTTCTTTTGTGGGAAGTTAGTGGTGAAATGCCCATGTTCGTGACAGTGAAAACACTTCCATGGAAAATTTTAGGGGCTAATATTCGCAGGTGGGCTAATTTTCCATGCTTTTTCCAAAAAAAAGATTCGCCAATTCCCATTTTTTTAAAAATTGATTCACCCAAATTTTATAGTATAAAAATATTTTACCCTAAAAATCGCGAAAAAATTATATATACTAATATAAAATGATTGCAAAACTAAATATTTTTACAAAAATAACATCAAAAATTTTACAATTCACATATTGGAGACTACTAAGATTCTCCAATTTTTTAAACTTTAAGATAAACATCCATCCTTAAAATTTTCCCTGAACACTTCACCTTGGACAAATCCTGCTTCTTGCCTTTAGCTTCAGATTTTGAAGGAAATTTCTTCCCCTTCCCTCTCCTTTCTTTGGCAGCCAAAGTGTGATTCTCTTCATATTCATTCTTCGATGAAGAGCCATCCCTAGTACCCCACCTTATCTCCTCCTGCACAACATCCAACCAAAGTCGCTCCCATCCTGGCAGTTTCTCCCGTCCATTGACAAAGTCTTCGTAGCTATGCCAACTCTTTGGAAGCCAAAGGAGATCCAATCTCACCAAGTATTCATCATCAACAATAATCCCCACACTTCCCAGTTCTTCCCTATAGTGGACAAACTTCGTGAGATATTTTGGAATACTGTCGCCCTTCTCCATTTTTATTTTTCTTAGCTTGTCTTTCAGTGCCAACTTCCTCTGGTCACTGCTACTTTGGAACAAATTTTTCAAAGCCTTCCACATTAAGAATGGAGTGGCTTTCCCGTGAAGGCTGAACACAATATGATCCTTCACACCTTCCAACAGAATTCTTCTTGTATTTTCTACCTTCTTTTTCCATGCATCAAGTCCTACAACATCACTAGAATCCGACTTAGGAACATCGCTATCGATGAAATCCTTCAGTCCATTATCCTCCAGCACCGCCTCCATCCTATCCTTATAGGCTATGTAATTCGAGCTCCCATCAAGGGCATACTCCAATCGCAACCCATTGAAAGACTTTTCAATGTATACTCAACTTCTGCACCAAGAATTTTCTGTAGCAAATTCGAATTGTCCACCAGCACAAACTCAACAATTCTTCACAGTTGCAATCTTCAATATTTAACACTGCTCTGATACCATGTAGAAATTAGTATACACTAAGCATGCATACATCCATATTCCCCTGATCTCACAATATTTAACTTCTTGAAAAATACAGAATCATTCCACTATTAATATTTTGTAGAAAATTAATTGCAAACACATGTGAAGCATAAATAAAAACAATCACACATAACACAGTTGTTTAACAGGAAATCCTGAAGCTGAAAACCCCAACTATCATATATTATGTATCATGGAGATCATGTAACAATCTCATACAAAGCTTAGTACATCAAGCTCCCAGTAAAATCAATCGTCACACACTAATAAGAAGAAATCTGCAAATCCATGCATTTATTTCTTGCCACCTGATAGCCTGCCTCCACTGCGCAATCCCTACTGAAGAATAGCTCTGAATGAATTCAAATTACCCTTGCCTTGACTGAACAATCCTCATTGGAAACTCCAATGTGTGTGTGGTGCAATCAATGCATCACTATAGTCACAACAGATAGTCCATCTTTCCCTTTCACCTATCTCTACACTAGGTCTCCACTGGAACTGACATGCACTGTAGTTAACTGTTGTATTTTTTCAATTGTTTAATGAGTTATTATTTGTGAATTAATTAACTAATTAATTCACTCCACTCTCACTAGTGTATCATTCAGTTAGACTAGATAAAACTAGCTCAACTGAGTCTAACTGAGTTAAACTGAATACAACTCCATGAACTACTCTTCCAATCATTACAAATTTTCGCACTTCAGCTCTAATCGTAGCATTGTTATTTTATGCATGAAATCCGTCAATAAACCCTAGAATTGCAATTCCTTCAACCCAACGATTTTCCAAATCATAGTAATCGAAATTGGTGTTCCAAGAGAATAAGTTGACGTTTCATCGTTGACTAATATTAAGAGCTACTAAGAATAAAGAATTTACACTTACTCTTTAGATCGACGATATACAAATAGATTTTTCCCAATATTCTAAAAATATAATTTCATCAATTTTTCCAACTTGATCAACCATCCACAAATAGCATCTTGCAACTTCTGAAATATGATCACCATGTCTAAAAATAGACATAGTCTAAAAATAGACTTGCGCCAAAAATAGCCTGTGGGCCCACTTAGTGAAGGCGACTCTTTTCACTAAGCTCATTGTCTTGTTGAATCTCAACATGGTTGTCCTAGAAAAATCATTACTGATAATATTGCTGCTTTTAGATCCAAAAAAATGGTGGAATTTTGCCACAAATATTAGATTACATTGCGACATTCTACAACTTATTACCCTCAAGGTAATGGGTTGGATGAATCCTCAAACAAAATATTGGTAAACATCATCAAAAAGTTGTTGGAAGAGAATAAGAAGTCATGGCACAACAAATTAGTACATGCACTATGCGCAGACAGACTAACAAAGAAGAACTCAATTGGTATGTCACCCTATCAGCTAGTGTATGGAGCAGATGCAGTTTTCCCAACAAGCTTAGGAGTGCCAGTAATGAAGCTCATTCAAGAAGTACAGTCTGAAGAAAATGACATGCAAAGAAAAATAAACCAGACTATCCAGCTACAGCAAACCAGAGAAGAAGTATACAACAGAACACAACAAATACAAGAAAATATTAAGAAGCTCTTTGATAAGAGGACCAAGGAAAATGATTTCAGCATTGGAGACAAAGTGTTGAAGTGGGATTCAAGAAGAGAGGACAAAAGCAAGCATGGAAAATTTGACAATCTATGTAAAGGTCCATACATCATCTATTCAAAAAGAGGTAACAATGCATTTTTCCTACAAGAAATGGATGGAACAAAATTATTTGGCGAACCTGTCAATGGTAGGATGCTCAAGCATTATCTCAATTGAAAATTTCAGTTTAAAGCTTTGTTCATTGCATATAACATTGTTGAAACAAAATCTCAGAAAAACAAACACAAAAAGAAAGAAAAGAAGAAAAGAGGGTAGTTAAACAGAAAAGGTAAAACCTCATACCAAAAAAGAAAATTTTTGAAACTGTGCAAGTCCAAATGCCACTACTCTTGAAAGGAAAGTCTTGTTCAATCATATAGCCTAATCATGATTGAATTTTTTTTGAATTTTTGCTGATAGGTTAGAAAATGAAGATTTTCGAAACTATTTAAACTTGGATTATCAGTAGATAGATAGGAGAAAGCCATTGGTTCCAAATTTCAAATCTGAACCAAACAGAGAAGAAAGGGATGAATAACAAATTCTTGATTATAGCCCTCATTTTTTAGTTTAATTTTTTGCAAAAATAAAATCTGTTTGCAACTTGTACAAAATGCCACAGTTCATGACAATCAAACTTCTTAATCTTGATTTGGTCATGCTTTAAATTTCCTGTTGATAGATTAGAAAATGAAAATATGTCAAACTATTTAATCTTGACAGATAAGTAGTTTAGGTAGAGAATAAAAAGAGCTCATTAATCTAATCTAATCCTTTGGATGATATAAGGGCATAAATAGATAGTTTTTTTCCTTCAAAAGAAGAATGATGTCAAGGGTTTGCCAGTCTAAATGCACTGAAATGAAGAAAAAATGCTAGAATATAATGATGGTTAGGTAGAGTTTAAGTTGCAAGAAGCATGGTTTTCAATGTTTAAAAGATCACAGTTACAAAAGTTGCAGCAGGTCAGCAAAAATGAAGAAATATGCCAAGTGTAAACAAGGCACTAGTCAACAAATTCCAGAGATCTAAAATCTAAGGTTCTTGACACATCCTAAAGGAGCTGACCTCCCCATTTGGGGCCACTGTTATCCTCCTGTACTCTACAGTATCACTAGGTGACTATGGATTTTCTTCAATCTGCTAAAGATAGCATTCTTGACTATCAACTATCTTCAGAAATCTCACTACCTTCATTATCTTCATTAAACATTTTTTCACTTTCTCTCATTTTTCCTTTCTCTAAATTACCCTCCTGCTCTGAAAGACTCATGTTTGGGCTTAACCCTCTCATATTCGCCTTTTCTCCCTACCCAAAGACCCACTTTCATTTCTAAAAAAACCCCATTCACCCCTACCCTTTCATTTATTTCCTTTACTTTCTCAAAACAATGTAAAAATTCCTTTTTTACATTGTTTAGGACCAAAGTCCCACTTTTTATTAAAACATGTGTTTTAATTAAATAAACCGGATGCCCCCTCTATGTGTTAAAACCTGCCTCCTCTATGCTCTAAGCCCCCCTCTTTACATCCCTTAAACCCTGTATAAACGTTAACCCCCACGACCATATAACCCTACCCTAACCTTTAATACTAAGCACCACCACTTATTTATTTAACCCAGGCCCCACTATACATTAGCCCTCTGCCACGTGTTCCTTCCAGGCCCCACTATACATTAGCCCTCCGCCACGTGTTCCTTCTAGGCCCCACATTATTGTAACCTGTCGCTTATCATTTCCTCGACCACCGTTGGATCAATTCCTCGTGATCCAACGACCCATATCACGTATCGCATGTCTAATGGTGCAGGGGTTAACAAACCCAAAATGTGTGAAATGGGCAATTTTTCTCCCTTGTACCTCCCACCACGCGGTGCCCTTTCAATGGAATTTCATCCATCTGCCCAAACCCATTAACCACTCCTCATCCCATGTGAAAACCACCTTTTTTCCTCCCGCCATAAATCAAAAACCGTCTTTCCACCTCCATTCAAATAATCCAAAAGCCTGCGCCTTTGTGATAAGACCCGCAACCACCATGAAGCCTCTGCAAGCACTCCTAAGCCCTAAAAATCCCAAATAAATGCAGAAACCCCTCTTGTGCAGGTTTTAAATTAATTATTTGATTTTAATGGGTAGATTGTCGAGGGATCAATGCATAAAATGTAGTATGGAGGTCCTAAAATGTCCAAACAGATTCCCTGGGTGACGATCTAGTAATTTGTTCTTCAAAAGGACTAGTAATGTTGGATTAAGGCATAAACACCAATGGATCATGATCATTGGTAGTCATTTAAACGCAGCAAATGCAGCCATAGATACAGGAAAATGAAGAAACATAGTCAGAAGTCAAAAGAACAAAGGATTAGAGGTTAAACAGGGTTTAAAGATCAAATCAAGGGTTAATAATAAGGAAAGTAGAATTAAAAGGATTAATCACAGATCAGAGATAAAGGCAGAATTAAAGAAAATACAGTAAGGTAGATAGTGAAGAAAAATCCAAGTTTAAAGGGACTAAATAGAGTTTAAAGGATAACTCAAAAACAGATTGACACAGAGATCAGATCTGAATGCCAAAGCAAACAACAATCATTCCTCATAAAAACATCCTGCCACCTACAGTATTCTTCATTCAAATAAAGACAACAACAGTTATTAAATAATTCAGTGATATTTCTCAACTACTCAGAAGTTATTGTGAAGTTAATGAAAAGCCTTAAAAGTCAAACATATCCTAAAATTATCTCAACAGTTAAGTTAGAAGTTATTATTACAGTGAGTCAGTCACAAATATTTTTCCTTCGGGCCTTGCATGGTCTCAAAGGTGAAAAATCATTAACTCTATAATAAATACAAATCTGAAACCCTAGCTTGGGATCACCTCCTCATTTTGTAGATAAATACTGCATGTATTATTCATTTTTATTGTTGGTTGGTTAGCTGGTCGGATGCCTAATTACTGGATTGAGCTGCTAGGCTAGCTTTGATAAAACTCTGAGTTGCAAAGGTATGTTGGACTGGAGTATTGTAATTTTTTTGAACATCAGTAATACAAGCACATTCACGGGATTCTTGAGCTATGTTAATGGTGAAGTTATCCTTCTTTGTCAATGTTTTCCTTTTGTTTTCCATTTTGTCCATTATTTCTCTGATAAAATAATAGAAAATTTAGATTAAGATATGTTGTCTTGGCACCTTAATTTTGTCTGCTTTATTTATCTTAATTTTTTCTTCTGCAAGATCTGATTGGAGAATTCTTAATTGCTCTGTGGTTCCACCTAGCTTGTTGTCTTAAAAATGATTCATTAGAGTCCAACCAAAGAAGTCTATGGTATGCCCTATCCTTTGGTCTTGCTTGAAATATTATTTTTAAGGCCTTTCTTTGAATTATAATTAATAGAGTCCAGCCAAAGAAGTCTATGGTTAGCCCTGTCCTTTGGTTTGTCTCAAACTGTCGCTACAAAGGTATTTTTAGTTGATTAAAGAATTCTTAATTTCTCTTTGATTATACTGACTGTTATCTTGAATGTTTTCTTTTTCTGAAAGTAATTCTAGGATTGTTGAATTGTTGTCTTAAGTTTTTCTTACTAGAGTTTGGCCAAAGAAGTCTATGGTTTTCCCTGTCCTTTGGTTTGTCTTAAACAGTTACCTAAAAGGATTTTCTTGTTGAAGTAGAGTTAAGGGATTCTTAACTGACCTTTAAATTTTCTGATTTCACAACTTACTGTCATTTCATATTCCATCTAATCTAAGAGATCCACTTGATATAGTTAGCTTTCCCTATGAAGTCCCTTGTAGAGTTTATGAAAAATTAAATCCTTTTATGACTCCATAGCCCAATGGATTAATGGTGCCCACAGTCTATCTATTCAACTGAAACACTCAATCACTTAATCACACAATCAATTAATCAACCAATCAAAACAAAACAACTAGTCCTAAAATTCATAACTAGCCTAAAATCAGAAAACAAAATCATAAATATATATCATTTACAAACACATACATAGAGAGAGCCCTCTCTGAGTACAAGAAGGCTAGGTCCTTGGGCTCCAAAGTGGTTTGATGTGGTTCCCTGTAGAGTTGTTCTTGCCAATATTGCAAATCACGGGGAGCCAACATGTCCCACCATCCAATGTTTCTCATGGGTCAATTGAAGCCATTTCGGTTAGACACAAAGGATCTTGAGAAAGAAGACCCATCGTGTGGACTGACATTGATTATTGATCGTGCAGATTTGGAGCTTGAGAAAATAGTTTCTTACACGAATATGGGGATTGAAAACAATAGAAAACAATATTATTCATGCACTGGAAGGATGCACTTGAGAAGGATGGATGGGAGACGAGAGAGTCCCTATGGATATGGGAGAAATAACTCTACAAGTTCAAGGAGAATATTTTCTTGCACATGATAGGATTTATGAGGATGGTAATTACTTGGGGTGAGGGCAGATGTAAGGCCTCTAGTTTCCTACGAATTCAGTAAACATATCAATTCAAGCCCTCATCTCAACCAAGAATTGCATGTATTGATTCATCCCCACTGTGTTGAGTTGATATGAGGCAAGGACGCCTAAGTTAAGACGAGCACACCCCAAGTGGGAAGTTGAGAAAAATCAACCCATGAGAAGAGAACTCACAACCAACCAATAATTTGGGTTCCTTGCAATTAGTTGCGACATATGAGCCCATGAATGATTCAATTAAGAGAACTTGATTCAACCAATACTGAGTCAACTTCAGTATGAGAACTTGGAGATTAGGCATTCCATTATTATATGTGGCATAATGAAGGTCGAAAAATTTAGGTGAAGCATCAACTCAACCAAAATGACACATCAATTCATGTGATGTTTCCCTTCATATCAACTATGGTTATGTTTATGTTTTCCAATAGGGAGATGAGTTGGAGGATGGAGCGATGGAAAAAATATCTTAACTTGATGACCCATAGGTCTGAGTTGTGTAGAGCAGTTCGCATGGGACTTGCTCTACCCTTGTGATATAGTAGGAGTCGATCCAAGAAGGTGCACTACATTGAATTGCATGTGAGTTAGAGGAGTGAGCCATGGGTTTTGGATTTGTATTACAATAGCAGGCCAACAGGTGTTGCAACCAAGATGAGAAACTTCACATGCTTATGGCAAAGAGCTCTTTCACCCGAGTAATGTGAGGAAGGTTCGATCGAGTTGGGGTGTCTCTTGTTTATGTTTGGGGAATTTTTTAGGAAGTCAAGAGGGTTGTTCATTGTTGTATTTTATATAGTAGGCTAAGGGTCAGGGAAAATTTTAGGGGTGAAATTTCATAAATGGGCTATTTTGTTTTACATTTTTTCTAAAGAAATATTCACCAATTTGTTCAAATTTTTTCCATTTTTTTTACATATATGATTAAATGGATGAAATTCGCTAAATATTTACCAATTTTAATAGTAAAGTACATTTTTATTGAATATTAATCTACATTCTATACATATGAATTTTCAAATTAGAATAATTTCCTATAATCCTATACATATGCATAATATTTTAATGCTTAAAAAATACCATACTAAGGGCCCAACTCCTTGTACATTGCACCTTTAATATTGTGTTTGTATAAATATTTAAAGGGTGGACCGAGGGACTCACCTCCCCTTTATACGTGTTGCACACTTTTCTCATTGTTACATTGTGATGTTATATAATTGTGACATTCTTATGTAGCATATGTTCACAATTATGTGGATGTTCATGCATTGATTTGGCATTATACTTGTGTTAAAGAGTGAATTTTAATTTTGCTAATATAATAAGTCTCACACATGAATAATAAGTATAAGTGCTAAATCCATAGTCTAAAGGTAAATTAATAGTAAGTTGGTCACATCCATTGCTATGAACATTGTCGGTGTTGCATATCTAGAGGAATCAACATGCCTTAACTTAAGTGAACACACTTGGTGCATGATAAAAACCCTTAGTGCACATAATTTCCTGAGCACACCTTCAATATATTTGAGGACGATGAACAAGATGAGTTTCCAGTGGGGAACCGTTTGGCAGGTTCAAAATGCAAGGTGCCCACTTGCGCATTAAATCATGGGGAGATTGGGGATTGCATTAAATTTTCATCAAGCGAAGGCATGTTGGAGAATTATTCTCTCCTACGCATTTACTCTGCAGAGATGAAAATGGAGACTCGCCTTCAATGGTGTGAAGTTTCCAAAATAACGTATGCATGAGGTGAGTTTTGTTTACCTAGTTATTGTAGTGTTTACAACCATTTTTGTATCTTTTGTAATTAGCATAGCTACCACCAACTCAATCTATGGATTTTTGGGCATTACAGTGTAATCCATGACATGTATTTTATGTTTGGTTTACACTCAAGCAAGCTAAAGCTCGTCAAGGATTGAAGCCTTAACATCATTTGTACATATATCTTTGTGTAATATAAAGTTGTGATTTGCAAATAAAAATAAAGAAATCACTATTTTAACCTCTCTTTGTGAAGCCTATCGTTTTCAAATGATTTTTTTGTCAAAACATCTCTTTGTGAAAATCATCATTTTTAAATAATTTTTTTATCAAAATCATAAAAAAATAAGTGAAACTCTACCTTGTTATTAATTTTATATAATTTTTTATTAAAATCATAAAAAAAAACATTATTTTTTTATGATTCTCTAACTAATTCCAAACATATATTCATCTTACTCTAAATGAATCAATTACAATACAATGAAACACAATATTTTATTATGTTTCAATGTTGTTATTCAATATTCGACATGATACTTCTTTCCTACATTATATTTTTCTTACTTACCAAATGTTGTATTTATGATACAAAATTTCGAACTTTCCAACTATTTTATAAAATTTAGTTAGGCAATCTCTCCATACAACACATGATCTTCAGATCTCATTAGAAAATTAGAGGTTTCAAAAAAATCATTTTTCTTATAAATTCATGAGTAAAAGCTAATTTTTTTTGCTACATTAGGTTCAAAAGTCATCTATGTAAACAAAATTAATACTTATTTTTGTGTAATAAAAGTGATCATTGTTAGTGTTGGGAAAAATACTAAGAGGGGGGGGGTAAATCAGTATTTATAACTTACTGTAAACTTTTACTTTTTCCTTACTGATTTCTATACACGACTTTAAAGAACCTAACTAGCGTATAAACGGGGATATCCTTAAGAAAACTTGCGTATGACCAGAGATCTTATTATGCAGATAATTATTTACTTAAATCAGTGCATCATTCATTCATTAGATGTTTGGTAAGCAGTAAGCATGTGCAGTAATAACATAATAAATCATCACACATAAGCAACACACATGAACACCAGGATTTAAGGTGGAAACCCAATTCGGGAGAAAACAATCGTTGTTGTCGTCTCTGTCTTCAATATTTATTATAAAGAAAACTGCTTAGAATCTTGTACTGGTGCAGACTCATACCAGCAAGAAAGCACCCACTTGCAGAAGGCTGTAACCTTATCTCGTTTTCCAACTTCTTCTGGAAGGGAGCTCCAACCCCCTGATCTCATTTACTAGCTACCACTAGAAGGGAGCTATGACCCCCTGCATCTCTTTTACTAGCCACTCCTGGAAGGGAGATACTACCCCCTAATCTCGTTTACTAGCAACCACTAGAAGGGAGCTACGACCCCTTCACTGAAGGCTTCAACCCTCAACACCACCGTGGACCACGATTCATCAATTTTCACACTGGATCCAACAAATTCAACCCAACGCAACTTGTAGGCCTCTTTTCATCATATTTTCAGACTGGACCCACTCCATACATTTAAGCTCAAAGAACATACATCAAAATGAAATTCATACCCCTATCAAATCATTCACTTAATCATCAATTAACCAACCAACAATTGATCTTTAATCAACTAGCAACATGAACATTATAGAAACAACCTAGATCTATATGAAGACATCATTGACAGACAACAGTAATACAACAAAACAGATCATACATTTTCTTCCGCACACTTCAGCAAAACCCTAGATCCCATACGCGCTTTCTTAATTAAACCTGCGTATATACATGCTTTTACAGAGACGAACCTACGTATAGATCTACAAACATTACAGGACTGCGCAACTCTTCAGAAAAATTAATCAGCTCAGATCTTACCCTTCATTTCAAAAAAAATTCGCCAGATCACAAATCTAAACATTTCATAAACAGATCTAACAAATACATAGTCATTTCAGATCTAGAGATCCTAATCCATCATTGTATTTATAGGTGCATTATTACTTCAGATCTAACAATAAACTATAGCCCATTCCATGCAGATATACTTCACAGTGAAGTATTCATTCAATACCCAAACACATGCACACCTTTGCACTATGATCTTCATCTCCTTATATAGTTTTATCCTTTACCAATACCACAAGCCAAAACCACACAAGTGTTGATGGTATTCTTGGACAAAATAAAATAGACGACACAAAGCTTAATATTGTGGGCTAATACCATGGTAATGCCCCCTGGTATCATAATTTTAGAGCACAAAAGGCACACACAACTTTGCTTCTTCATGCTCGCGTGTATACACGACTTCTCTTCATAAAAACTATGTATATACTAATTTCGGATGTATACGCAGGTTTCCTGTAGACCAACTAGCGTATACATTGCCTTCATACATGGGTTGCCTTCATCAAACCTGTGTATACATTGAGAAATATTTCATGTTTCATTTCTCTAGCACTTACTGGAATTCCTTTCTCTGTCACATCTGAACTGACCTATATAAACATCATTTTTACATATTTAAAAAATATGTTGCTTATCAAAAGGCAACTCATCAAGTAGGTTTCCATCAAGGACAACTTCATCAAGTGGGTTTCCATCAAGGACAACATATTGCATCATATTGCCAACAATCTCCCACTTTGGACTTGATGGAAACCATGATGGTGTTTGATCACCACAATAGATAGATACATTAATCATAACCATTATTCAAACACCAAGATACTCTCCCCCTTTGACATCACAGGCAAAGGGTGGATTAATAGCAAAACAAGGTTTCTCTTCCCTTGTAGAAAGAAGAGCTTTGTATATCTAATGTGCACTAAATTTACCATGCTCCCCTTGAGGTCATGCGGAATCTTCAGACAAATTTTTCAATGAAGTACATGACCCTATAACTCAACCGAGTATGACCTTTCCTATCACCAAGGACTCATACTTACATCAATGATCCAACCAAGTGGAATTACAAATTTTGACTCAACTACCTAACCAAGTGGGTTTACAAATTTGAACAAGTCCTTACATGAATGAATATAAGAATTTTACATCATAGGTCTCAACATGAGCTTTTTATCAAATTACAGATATGAATTTTTATAACCAAGACCAAAAGACCTCAAGGGAGAGATCATATTTCAGAACCATCATAATGCCAACAATGCATTATTCACAGCAAGGCTAATGCTCCCCCTAAGCCTGAGAATCCTGAATACCTTCACCAACCAATTCATCAAAGCATATTCATCAAGTAGATAATCAAAACTTAATGTCATATCAGCAGATATAACCATCAACATCAGATCAAGAAACTTATTACTGTTAGCAGCATATAAGAAACTGTTCTTGAGTCTGCCTCACTATTTTTCTTATCAGAGAACAACATACGCAACTGTCACCTTTGGAACTTGTGTGTATATGCAGCTTTAGTTCATGAAACCCGAATTTAGAAAGTTAAATACATAAAATTTCACAACTCCATCTCCTCCTGGACTTGGACATTATGTACCTATCCTCTGTTGTCGCATTAGATGCACTGTTAGAAATAAACACAACCAGAATTACCAAACCAACCATGGGAATCACCATATATTTCTCCCCTGTGATGATACATTACTGATTCCTATAATGTATCTCATATCACTCCTGCATTCATTATAAGAAGTAAACTTTAGAAGCGGTTGACTACAGTAGGGTCAATATTCCCTACAATTTTTATCGGTATTTCTTCTTTTTCCTACTTTTCTTGAAATTTCTTATTATGTGCTAGAACTTCTCCAATTTCTCATATCCGTTCATCATACTTAACTTGGAATCAGTGGCCTTATGCCCAAATGAGTTACAATAGAAACAACATCCATGCATCCTTTCTTTCTTGATCTATGCAATTCTTCAATAACCAGATCCCTTTCTTTTGGGAAATTATCATCATCCATGGTACATGCCATGAGCACTTGAAGATCTTGATCAGAAAATTCTTCTTCCTCATTTAACAATCCATTATTATCTTCATTTGTATAATAAATCCTTCCTTTTTCAAACTATTTCCCTTTATCATGATTTTCTTTATAAGGACATTTAGCAGCATAATGACCAACTCTACCACAAGCAAAGCACTTGAAGGGAAGCTTACCTTTGAATCTTCCAGTACTTGGTTGAAGTCTTCTCACAAAATTTTCTTCTTATTCTTTTGATATATAACTTGATTCCTTGAGAACTTCCTTTTCTTTTCATTTTTTACAGGCCTTAAAAGTAGCTTCTTTGACTTTTGAAGGACCTCCTCTTCTCATTTCAAAAGCAGTCAGGATGCCATGTAGTTGAATAGAAGTAAGATATTGCAGATCCTGCTATTATTCTATAGCTGACACTTTTAACTCATACTTTGGAGTTAGAGATCTCAATATATTTTCTACTAAAGTTGAGTCTTTTATATATTCATCCATATTCCTCATAGAATTCACAATCTCATCTAATCTTAGGAAGAAACTTGGAATACTTTCATCATCATGCATTCTTAAATTTTCATATTTCATTCTAAGAGTTTGAAGTTTTGTCCTTTTTACCTTTGCATCACCTTCATAGCTCTGAATGATCTTGTCCCATATTTACTTTGCTGAATTTAGTTGCATCACTTTGACAAATTTTGTTTCTGACAGGCTTCCTAATAAAGCATTGACAACTTTGGCATTGATTTCATATTTCTTCCTTTCTGCTGCATCTATAGGAACACTTGTTGGATACTAATAAACTCCTTCCAAAATTCCCCATACGTCTTCTCCAAGACTTTGCAAATATGCTATTGTTCGTATCTTCTAGAATAATAGATTAATTCCATTGAACAATGGTGGCTTGATAGAAAATACTCCTTCATGAATTCCCATTGCGACAAATATCCTTCAAGCAATCAAGCTTCTTCTGAAGGACCTCCTTTGATACCAATTGTTGGGAAAAGTACTGAGAGGGGGGAGGGGGGGTGAATCAATATTTATAACTTATTGTAAACTTCTACTTTTTCCTTACTAATTTATATACATGACTTTAAAGAACCCAACTAGCGTATACACATAGATATCCTTAAGTAAACTTGCGTGTGACCAGAGATCTTATTATGCAAATAATTATTTACTTAAATCAGTGCATCATTCATTCATCAGATGTTTAGTAAGCAGTAAGCATGTGCAGTAAGAAAGTAATAAATAATCACACATAAGCAACAAACATGAACACCAGGATTTAAGGTGGAAACCCAATTCGGGAGAAAACCATTGATGTTGTCATCTCTGTATTCAATATTTATTATAACTAAAAATGCTCATAATATTGTATTGTCACAAACTCATACCAGCACGTAAGCACCCACTTGCAAAAGGCTGCAACCTTCTCTCATTTTCCAGCTTCTACTGGAAGGGAGCTCCAACCCCCTGATCTCGTTTACCAGCTACCACTGGAAGGGAGCTATGACCCCCTGCATCTCGTTTGCCAACCACTCATGGAAGGGAGCTACTACTCCCTGATCTCATTTACTAACAACCACTAGAAGGGAGCTATGACCCCCTCACTGAAGGCTTCAACCCTCAGCACCACCGCGGACCACGTTTCATCAATTTTCACACTGGATCCAAAAAATTCAACCCAACACAACTTGTAGGACTCTTTTCATCATATTTTCATACTAGACCCACTCCACACATTTAAGCTCAAAGAACATACATCAAAATGGAACTCATACCCTTATCAAATCATTCACTTAATCATCAATTAACCAACCAACAATTGATTTTTAATCAAATAGAAGCATGAAAAGTATAAAAACAACCCAGATCTGTATGAAGACATCATTGACAGACATCAGTAATACAACAAAACAGATTAGACATTTCCTTCCGCACACTTCAACAAAACCCTAGATCCCATACGTGCTTTTTCTTTAATGAACTTGCATATATACACGCTTTTACAAAGATGAACCTGCATATGTATTTGCAAACATTACAGGACTGCGCAACTCTTCAGAACAATTAATTAGCTCATTTCTTACCCTTCACTTCACAAACATTCTCCAGATCACAGATCTAAACATTTCATAAACAGATCTAACAAATACATAGTCATTTCAGATCTAGAGATCCTAATCCATCATTGTAGTCATATGTGCATTATCACTTCAAATCTAACAATAAACTGTAGCCCATTCCATGCAGATATACTTCAAAGTGAAGTATACATTCAATACCCAAACACATGCACACATTTGCACTATGATCTTCATCTCCTTATATAGTTTTAGCCTTTACCAATACCATGAGCCAAAACCACACAAGTGTTGATGGTATTCTTGGACGAAATCAAATAGACGACACAACGCTCAATACTATGGACTAATACCATGGTGATGCCCCCTAGTATCATAATTTTAGAGTGCAAAAGGCATACACGACTTTGCTTCTTCATACTCGCATGTATATGTGACTTCTCTTCATAAAAACTGCGTATATACTAATTCTGGATGTATACGCGTGTTTCATGTATACCAAGTAGCATATACATTGCCTTCATACACAGGTTTCCTTCATCAAACCTACATATAAATTGAGAAATATTTCCCGTTTCATTTCTTTGGCACTTACTAGAATTCCTTTCTCTGTCACATCTAAACTAACTTGTATAAATATCATTTTTACATCTTAAACAAATAGGTTGCCTATCAAAAGGCAACTCATCAAGTAGGTTTCCATCAAGGACAACTTCATCAAGTAGGTTGTCATCAAAGACAACATATTGCATCATATTGCCAATAGTTAGTTCCCTTTATTATGACAAATAATTTAATTTATGTCATTTAATAGCATAAAAATCATCATAACAACCATCACTATATCATCGTCTAAAACATTATAATATAAAATTAGTAAAAAAATTAAAATAGAGTTTACTGAGTATTTTAATATTAATTTTTTACTTTGTTATATAAAAAAATTCAAATCATGGCTATGATCGCCCGAAAGGGTGCATTCTAAGTTTTTTGAATTTTTATGGGACAGTCTCACAACTATATTAAAATAAGTTTTGAATATAATAAAAATCAAAATAAAGTACCCAAAAGTAATAAAGGGAACCAAAAAATTAAATAGTCATTAGGTTTATTATGAGATGTGAAAGAGTGTTATAAAATATTAATTATTGTGTTCTTCGAAAATATGCTAGGGAATATAAAATGATATTAAGAAAGTATAATATGTAAATGATATTAAGAAAGTATAAGATGTAAAGCATTTTGTTTTCATAATAAGAGGATGATCAATGGTTATTAAGAATGAAATTGTTTATTTTAGTTTATTGAATTGAAAATGTAAAATTATTTAGAATTTTTTTGAGTTTTATTTTTATGTTTAAAAAGTATTAAAATATTGTTTCAAGATTATTTGATTTTGTTGTGTTAAAAGGTTAAAAAGTTGGTAGTGTGACAAATATTCTAAAAAATAGATATAATGTGAGTATAATCTAGATAATCTAAGAGGAAATGATTGACAAACTATTTTGTCTCATGTTGTTCTTGGAATTGACCAGCGCCCAATTTCGTTATAGATCTCATGAGAGTTTGTTCTTATTTTAGGAATATTTATTTTATTATTTATACTAACCAAGATGAAGAGAAATTTTTTTATTTTCAAGATTTAGGTCGATCACCTCCTTATAATATATTAGCTTCCTTTATCCCTAACTCCTTATCGCCCCACATTTTTCTCCTTAAATTTTGATGTTATAATATTTTCAATAATACCTTTATTATGTAGAATGATCTCTTCCTTTATTCTTAAGTGCTCTAGCCAATATCGGGTATCCTTATGTTATCCCTGCTTGAGCTGAAAGTAGTGGTTTTGGTTGGAGTTAGAAGCAATTTAAGGAAACTTATTACCTTCCATGTTATTTAACCTATTTTTGTACTCAAGGTACCTAGTCGTAGACATTCCTTCAATGGGGAAATGCTTGCTTAGATGAGGAAGATGGGATAGGATGTCTTTCCTTTAATCTTGAGAATGTATGTTATGAACTAGTTTTGGATATCTTCTATCTTGCTCCATGACTCTCTGGAGATACTACAACCCCACAACTCATATCCATATAACATAATAGGGGTGATGAGAGTCTCAAAGAGTAGCTTCATTTTATTCCATATCTAAAGAGAAACTGAGTTACAATTGTTTTCAAGGCCATGTTAAGTTTCCCAACCTCCATTAATGATTTTCTTAATGCTATAATTCCAATTATACTTGTGATGGATATAAATTCCTAAATATTTGCATGAAAGAACACCCTCCAAGTTAATCTTATTATATATGGAAGTATCATATGTTACCTTTCTCGATTTGATTATGGTGACTTTTGTTTTGTTAGTACTAATAGTCAATACCCATATTCGCACAAAAATCTGGAAGGATTCCAAGCTGCTTGTAAAGATTTTAGGGATTCCTAACCTAAAGAACAATATCATGAACATAAAGGAGAAGAGCTATGGCTATACTGGTGAGCATGGTGCCAACACAATCTGCCTCTTCCAAACAATTTTCTAGCTTATCAATGCATATGTCGAAAAAGGTAGGGGACAAGGAATACCCTCACTTGACTTTCATATTATAGTTAATTTCTTCTAGCTGATCTTCGATGGTCCTATGCTTGGCAATAACGATCTAACATAACCTTGTCACAATAGTCATTCACTGAAGAGGAACCATTATCTATTCCAACCTTTTTGATAGGTTTGTCCTAGGAATAATGTCAATATTTACATTAAACCGAACTTATGGAGATTTAGGAAATATTTTTTTCCAATATTTTCAAATATAAAAATATAAATTAATTAATTTTATATTATATTTTTGAAGGATCAATAAATCAAAGTTTAACACGCTCAACATCAACAACTATTATGAATACCAACACCATCATCAATTGCATTCTTTAAAATAATCATTTGAGTTTTGTTTGAGTCAAAGTTATACATAGTTAATTGTTATAATTTTATTACAGACCCATAATATATTTTATTGATCACTTTTTGTATATTATGTGAATGGAGAAATTATAATACCAATCAAAATTGGGCATAGGGGCACTCTCTAACCTAGTGTGAAGAGATGTTGTATTACACTATTTTGTTATGTTATCTAAAAATGTGTGACTAGGTCACATACATATAAAAATAAAATATTATAATATAATTAATCACTATAATTATTAATTATTATTTTTTACATAAAATAAAAATAAAAATTATTAATCATAATTATTAATTATTATTACTTATAAAAATTAAACTAACCTAGATCTATCTTAACGTCATATCTCTCAAGTACTGAGATGAATCAAATCTCTCAAGTTGCAAATATTTCTTCAAGTTTTGCACTCAAAAAAAAGTTTACACCCTAAAAAAATTGATCTTCTCAACACTTGATAAATCCAGACTTAAAATAAATCTGGACTAATTATATATGTTATGAATTAATATTTTATCAATAAATTAATATTATATCTTTTATCGATAAATATTATAAACACATTTATGACAAATATATTTTATAACGCATTTTAAATTCTAATATTTAAAAAAGAAAAAGAAAATATAATATTGTGATAAAAATAACTTATTTTTGTTGTATTTTATATTTATTTTTTTTATAAAAATTATATATTTTTTAAAACTTTAATTAAATAATAATTTTAAAATTAAATTCAATATAATATTATATATAGATAGTTAATACATTTTAAAATATCTATCCCATACCTTCATAATATTGATTTCAAACTCATTATCATCATCATCATCATCAATATCTATCCCATACCTTCATAATATTGATATCAATATATGTCAATGCAATATAATGTATTATTAAAATTTAAAATATAATAATGGATTAAATTATAATTATTTATAAATTTTCTCATATATATAATATTATATTTTTATATTGATAATAATAATTTGGAGAAAGTGTCTTCACACAATTATTTTAGAATTAATATTTATCACAAATTTAATTGTAACTATAACTTTTGTAGGGATAAATAAAAGGTTGAAATCTTATTTCAAGCTTGTAAATAATTGTAAATTAGTAAACCTTTGGCTATGGGATGAGAGAAAATTCTTCTTTGATATCATCATCACTCTCATTGTCCTACAAAGGTGTGAAACTTGGGGGTGCAACATTTCTATAGAATCTTGGAGAAAGATAAAACAATTCTAGAAAATTTTTATAACTTATATCTCAAAATTAAAGTTAAATACTCTTATCCTCCTTGCATAAGCAAACCATTCCCCCATTAAGACCATAGCCATGATAACAAATGACACAGATGACAAGATTCTTCTCAAAATCACTTCAAACTCTAATTAAAATCATTAGTAGTTCAAGTAGCCATTGCATAAAGATGCTAGTTCTTGGCTAAATCATTGGGGAATACATGAAGAAGTCTTTTTGAAAAATACTGATAATATTAAAAATATTATTACATCTAGATTAAAAGAGAATCTATGGGGTGATAAAGAATTATAAGATAAAAAAAATTAAGATATTATAAGGAGGTGGTCAACCCTAATTTAGAAGATCAAGTATCTCTAAGTTTTAACTAGATTAAAGAATAAAATCAACATTATAAAAAAAATAAAAAAACTCTCACAAGGTATTTAATGAAATTGTTTCTTGGACAATTCCCAAAACACTATGAAATGAAAGAATAAGATAAATAACATATATGACAAGAATCCCCCAAAAATTGCTTGAAACTCCAACTATAACCATTAGTAGCTCAAGTAGCCATGGCATAAAGATGCCAAGTTTTGGCTAAATCATTGGAGATTACATTAAAAATTTCTTTTGAAAAACACTGATAATATTAGAAAATATTATTACATCTAGATTTAAGGAGGATCTATGGGGTGATGAAGAATTAGAAGATAAAATAAAATTAACATATTAGAAGGAGGCAGTCAATCCTAATTTATAAGATCAAAAGTATCTATAGGTTTTTATAGTGTAAAGAAGAAAATCAACATTATTAAAAAAAAAAAATCTCATAAGGTATATAATGAAATTGGTTATTGGACAATTCCCAAAACACTATGAGATGAAAAAAGGGTTGAAAATGAAATTTTTTTCTTTTATAGTGCCCTTTATATACCCAAATTAAATCACAATATCAAAAAAAATTACAATACCAACCTTCTTAAACTTTTAATTCATCAGAATTATGATGATCTTGGAATGCTTCTCTTAATACTTTTAAATATAGGAATAAAATGTTAACAAAATGTAAACAATCTTTTATCTTTTTTTTTTTAGGTCCAGTACACCAATTTTAATTTCAATAAATGTTAATCATCACTACCATTATTTAGACAAACAGATAAATAAATAAAATATAAAATTGCAATCAAATAGTTTTTTTTTGTCAATTTGTCTCAGTCTTGAGATGACTGCAGGTTTAACCTTTGGCTTGAGAAAACATTGACCCAGGGGTACCTAAGCCATTGAAATCACCCAGAGATCACACCCAGTCTAGGCCACACCAACTCTTAAAATAGTTAGTTCTTTTCCTGCAGAGTTTCGAACTATTGACCTTCACATCACATAATGACTTAACATTACATCACATCATCATCTATTCTACACTCAATGGATGCAATAAAATAAATTATTATATGTGAAAAAAATTTCAATTTTATTTACAACCATTCCTCATTAATATTAGGCATATAGACATATGAAAATTAAATAACAATAAAAATATGAAGAAATAATTTATTAATTAAAATTTTTTAAACATATGAAAAATTATTTTATTTTTTTAATAATATTATTATCTATTATTATTATTATTTTCTTTTGAATTAGGTTAAATATAAAATTAAGTTGAATATTCTTTGAGATAATTTAATTCCTCATAAGATTGCTTCCTCATAAGATTTGAACTAGAACTTAATAAGAACTAAGCCTTACACAAATAAATTTGTCTAAGCCTTACTAATAAAGTCACATTATTATAAAATAAATCATACACATTTATGGTAGCTAAATTCAAAATCCTAAATTAAGTTTAAATAAAAACCAATAAAGTTAAATGAATTGGAAATAACACAATACAAAACTAAATATAGAACAATGTTGTAAGGGGGGGCTATATACTTATAAATTTTACGTACTTACGAAATAAACACATATCTAATTGTTATGAATGTGTTTGTACATGTAAGGAAAATTTGTTTTTTTGGGATAAATTAATTATTATTTTGAAAATGTTATTAACTATATTTATTTTATTGATATAAATTACTTAAAAATTATATTAAATAATAAATATAAATATAAATAAATGCACATCAAATTAATGATTATTGATTGAGTTAAGTTATATAAAAAAATATATTAAATAACACAAAATATTTAGTCTTTAATATAAAATTAGTTGAAAGTTAAATACATTTTAATTAATAAAAAATATAATATAAATATATAAATTCTATTATTTTAAATAGTAAGTAATTAGTAGATTGTATTAACAAAATTCATGTAGATGCACAACAAATTTGCTAAGTCATTTGTTTAATGAACTTTTATACTTAGCTTGGTTTTATCATATTTTTTAGATGAAGATAAAAACCAAATTTATAAAGACTTGTATTCTATCACAGTTATCATTGTATTTACAATATGTTGTTTTTATATTAAAATGTTTTGTTATATAGATGCTAGAAAAGCTTCAATTATGTTAAGATTAAACATGGGAACCGTTCCATTCATATTAATTAAAGCCACAAGAGAGGAGAAAATTGAAGTGAATAAAGATGTTGAAAGCGTGGAAGGATATGCTTCTTTCTACTACAGTTCCATCAATGTACCTCTCAACTTGTTAATTTCATCAATTTGCCTCTGGATTAACATCTTGTGCTTGATTGTTATCTCAATGGTTAACATGATTTGGGTTGCTAATTGCTCTCTATGACGATTGAGGGCCATAAATTGTTCCTACAACTCAATTGCATCAACTTCTAGTGTATAATCATACCTCATTATGTTTCCTTCTAATGTTGACATACCTTCCACTCATTGTATGCTCTACCCCTCACTTAATACCTCCTACACTCTTTTTCAGGGTTTCTTTTGATGTGGAAACAAATGAAAAATGCTTTTCTAGGCATCAATGCTAAGAAGCACAATGAATATGTAAAACTAGGATGCATCAAAGAGAGGATCCCAAATACAAATGATTCTTAAGTGCTTTTTCATTCCAGGTGAACAAGGGTGTGATGATTGCAAACCCACATGAATATGTTTTGGTGGCCCAACTAACCTCATTATTGTGAGATGAAACCCCCCTTGCATAGAAAGCTCGTGACTTTGTATCTCCCACACTTAAATTAATTTTTCCCTACGCCTATTTTCTAAATGTATTGCTCCATATGACCCACACAAGTGATGGGATACAACATTATAGAGTAGTTATAGATACCTTGATAGGCAAGGTTCAGCCCAAGTGCTGAAATAGTTTCCAACTAAGCCATGTTTTCTAATAGATTATCTTTCAATTTTGCTCCATGTGCCTTGTTTTCTTTGATATGGAACTAGTTGGGACTAGGTGGACCCACTCACCCACAATGTTCTAGGGGGCATCATATGGTCTAATTTTCCAATGAATCAGTGAATGGATTTAACTCTCAAAGGAAATGAATAGTTTTAAATTGCAAGGTAGAGCATAGGATGATTTGATACAATTGTATTTTAATTGCAACTTCAAATCTAAAGTATTGGTGCCAAGATTTAGGCATCTTATGATTTTAGTGGAGTCATTGATTATGATTAACCTATGTATTGAGAGATTCTTGGCTAGATTAACGCCTTGCAACGTATATTACTCTACTTGATTACTTGAAGGCATGTGTAGGCTAGAAGATTATCATAATTCAATTTATGTTCTAGAACTAAATATCACTCCCATCACATCTATGACCCCTATACATAAATTCTACATTATAATATTTAAGTTAATAATCATGTTATAAATAAAAATGGTTAAATACACATGAAAAAAGATTATTAAACTCAAAATTTATAAAATAGTAAAATGAAAAAATATATGAAACAATTATTGAGTAATTTAACTATCAATATTTTTCAATTAAATGTTTTTTTTTTTTTTTTTACTAATAACTTTATTTTTCAAAACATAAAATAATAAATACAAATTAATAGCTTTTTGTCAAAATCATAGAAAGTCATCTTAAGTGAACAATTCTCACTCTATTTAAGATATTGATTTTATATAATTTTTCATTAACATTATAAAAGTTCATAATTTCTTTAATGATTCTTTAACAGATTCCAAAAATGTATTAATCATACTTATTTTTGAAGTTTTGATTTTCAATATTATTAAATATTTTATATTATATTCCTTACATACATTATATTTTACATGCCAAAGAAACAAAACTTCAACTTTCGCATTATTCCATACTATTATTTAGACAATTTCTTCTTCCAACCCATGATCTCATGAGAAAACTAAAGGTTTTAGGAAAAAAATACTTTTCTGTAAAAAACTTTGAGTAAATTTGTTTGTGTTAATAAACTAAATTTTTTATTGCATTATATTCAAAAGTTATCATCCAACTTTGTAAAACTCATAAATAAACCTTTCTTTTTAGTTAAAATTTTTTAGACAAATTCTTCATCCAACCTATGATCTCATGAGAAAACTAAAGGTTTTAGAAAAGAAAAGTAGAGAAAACTAAAGGTTTTAGAAAAGAAAATACTTTTGTGTAAAAAGTTTTGAGTAAATTTGTTTGTGTTAAAAAATTAATTTTTCTATTGTATTATATTCAAAGTTATCATCCAAGTAAAAGTCATAAATAAACTTTTTCTTTTAAAAGTTAATTTTTTTAGACAATATATTCAAAAGTTATCACTTTTAAATCTTTTTAGACAATATATTCAAAAGTTATCCTCCAACCGATCTGAGTAGAAAACTAGAAGTTTTAGGAAAGAAAAGCCGTTTGCCAAAAATGTCCGAGTAAACTTTTTATACAAAGTTAATTATTTTTTGACATAATATTTAAAAGTCATTTATATAAACCAAAGGAATACCTAATTTTGTGTGGTGGAAATGATCATTGTATATTCCCTTTAGTATGTCAAATAATTTAATTTAATAGCATAACATTATCATATCAACCAATATAACATCATCACAACATCATTATATCAATTAGCATTAAATATTTAATTTGGTTTCACAATTAAGCTATATATATATAAATCTTGGCATCATAACTAATTGAGAGAGAATTTCTTTAATAAGGCAACTTGTTTTTAAATTTTACTAAGCTAAAACTATATGCATTAAAAGGAGACATTTTACTTACAATATATATAGATATATATTCTAATATATATATTCTAAAATTTATGAACATGTGTTTGGTTAAATTTTTATATTTCTCATTATAATAGGTTAATGTTGAAAATCTATAATCTTAAAAATATATTTAAATTAATAATTAAAATGAAAAATATAATAAAACTATATATATAATATTTAAAAATAATAAGGAGAATAATTTGTTATTAAAGAATAAAAAGGTTTTTGATATTTTATGAGGTTGGTATGAGATTAGAAAAAGTATTAGAAGATATTAATTATCATGTTTTTTGAATGTATGCAGTAAAATATCTAATGATAATAAAAAAATGTAATATGAAAAATATTTTTTTATAGAGATTTAGGAAAGTTTCTTTTTAATTTTTTTAAATATAAAAATAAAATTATAAAATAGCATATATATATATGATTGATAAATCAAAGTTGAACACAAAGGACATTAATAATTACTAAAATTGCCACTATAATTCTTAATAACATCATTTAAAATAGCCAATAAAAGTCTATTTCAGTTGATATTTTATATAGTTAATTATTATAATTTTATTATTAATTGAAAATTATTTTATCAATCAATTTGATATATCATATCAATCAATAAATTATAAAATCAATCATTACTAATTTTAATATAAATCAATATCATATTTTTAAATAAAAATAAAAATAAATAAATAAATAAATATATATATATATATATATATATATATATATATATATATATTATTGATATTGATTTATATTAAAATTAATAATTATTGATTTTCTAATTTATTGATTGATATGATTTACCAAATTGATTGATATAATATATATATATACACTAGAGGAATTAACAATTTAGTGACCTTTATGTGTGATCTTTATAATAAGATAGTATATTATCAAATGTGTGATCTTTATGTGGTCATGTTTGATTATAAAGACATTTTTAAAATATATAAAGTCTCTCCAAACTAATAATAATGATCAATATTTGTAATTTTTGTGAATATTAAAATAAAAATGATTTTAAATATTAATGTGAATATTGAAATATAAGTTATTTTGGATATTACAAAAGTTATTAGAATAAGATAATATATGATCCTAATTATAGTAATGAATATTATATCAAAAAATATAATTAATATTTTATATAATAGTGATCAATATTTGTAATTTTTGTGAATATTAAAATAAAAATTATTTTGAATATTAATGTAAATATTGAAATAAATGTTATTTTGAATATTGCAACATCTATTTGAAGTTATTCTAATAAGATAATATATTATCAAATGTGTGATCTTTATGCAGTCATGTTTGATTATAAAGACATTTTTCAAATATATAAAAGACTCTCCAAACTAATAATAATGATCAATATTTATAATTTTTGTGAATATTGAAATAAAAATTATTTTAAATATTAATGTGAATATTGAAATAAAAATTATTTTGAATATTACCAAAGTTATTCGAATAAGATAATATATCATCCTATCGTGATCTTTATGCAGTCATACTTAATTATAAAGACAATTTTCAAATATATGAAGGACTCTCCAAAACTTCACTGATTAATAAGCAATCGAAAGCTTTCCAAATGTATGCATGTGGGATATTGGATTATACCCATTTTAGCTATAATAATCTCCTTTGTATGCGAAGGATTTGTAATATTTGATTTCATTGACAATATGAGGAATTTTATGGAATAGTAATTCCACTACTTTTGTACGATCCAACATGATAAGATATGATATGAGTCAAATTTGGGTTGCACGATGAGATGACCTAATAATGGTACCCATAAATTTGCAAATCAAATCCCGGCCTAGCGAACAAGATCTATATTGCCTACCCTATGCACATTCATGAATATGGGGTCATAACCGCAAAGATAACAGTACTCACATAATATTAAAAGGGTAAAAACCAATGTACCATTAAGAAAAAATTATTGGTTGCTTTTGATTATGAATCTCAATTTAAGATCATATTTACTGTGGTTTCAATGTCGTTTAAGGAAAGTTATGACTTACTTTAATCTAAGCATTTGATTCCCAATTTGAACATTTTCATATCTCTCCCTTGCTCTCAAACCGTATTGGAAAAAGTGGATGACGGTGTTTTGTCTATACCATAGATTTGGACTAATATCATTGACATCATAGTCAAATATATACTCATAGAAAGGGTGAATTCAAAGTGGGCCATTTGTGTGAAATGATGCATATTGACTTATGTGAATCATAGATGGACCAGCTAGGCAATACTCTAAACTAGGTTGACTCTTGTTAAGATTTATTAGATTCACTGCTTTTACTCTCATTTCATAATTAACAATTATTCTATCATGATAGGCACTAAATTATGCCAATCACTTTCCCCTCATCACAAGGAATTATGACTATGGTGGTTTTTTTCAGGTGTATTATTTGTTTTAAGTGCCTTATGTTTTGTTTACAGCTGTATTATTTCATTTTAGTTTATTTTATAATCTAATTTTATGTAATTTATTTATTAATATTTAAAATTAAAATTTTATTAAGTTTATCATAAATAATAGATATATATTGATAGATTGTAGATTTCTGTGGTGTAGATTTTTAGATACAAAACTTGGAATCTCCACCGTCCTCATTTTTCAGTCTATGTTTCGGGTCTAAAACAAGACCCATCTTCAAGACAAATATGCAAATAAGGGAAACGATTAGGTTAAAAAAATATAGGAAAAGATGAGAGGAAAATGGAGCCGACCAGTTACCAACTTTATAATTTAATTTGTTCTAAATAATTTTTAATTATTTTTATCCATATTTATTTAATTTAGATTAATTATTTAATTTAAAAACTATCCTATAATATGTTAAAACCCTCTATGTTAATGTTAATAATGTTTAATATTTTAATATTAATTATTTGTCCTTGTTATAAAGTCCTATGTTTTTTATCCATCTTTATTTTTAATGTAGATTAATTATTTTATTATAATTTATAAAAAATGTTATAAAGCCTTATTTTAATGATACTAATGTTTAGTATTTTCTCTATACTAATTTTATGTCATAAGGCCCTATGTAGATTATATTAATGATATTGGTATAGTTATTTAATTATAATATATTTAGTCAGAATAATAAATCAAATGATTATAACACATAGATATAATCAAAAGATTGTAACTAATTAATCCTATAAACTAAGGTTTGGAGTAGGTTAGGATTTATTTAAGGTGTAAGTTAATGTTAAGAGATTTACAAGGGTGGTTTTCTATATGTACTTTTTACTTTATTAAGGCTAAAGAAGGGTAGCAGGTTATAGGCAAGGAGAAGGGTAAGGGGTTGATACGAACAGGCGGATAGAGGGAAGGGGAAAGGGTAAGAGGAAGAGTAAGTAAATGTCATTAAAGATCCTAAAAGGACGAAGGAAGAGAAGGGGTTCATGGAGACCAACGACTCAAGGGTGCAAGATATTTATCGGGAAAGAACGTGGACCCAATTTCTGCTAACTTTAAACCTCCATCTCTATTTAGGTTGTGGGGGTGTTTCATGATTTCCAAGGCTTCACGTATTTTACGCTTAAAATGATGTTTTTCTTTGGCAATGACCACTGCCTCTTCAAGGCATATGTGGTGACATGTTTTGTTTGAGTGTTCTGCCAAAGTCGAGGTTTTAATTCTTCCAAGTCTGATGTCTGCACCATGTTCTTTAAACCTTATTTTGAAGGTCCTACCTGTTTCCCCAATATAGCATTCTCTGCGTGAACAATTGATTTTGTAAACACCTTTTTGTCGGAGGTGGTTGGGGTCGTCCTTGACCGATTTCATTCTTTGCCTGATGGTCACTAGAGGTTTGAAGGATGCTCTAATGTCCTTTTTAGCTAGAAATTTGGCTATCTTGTATGTGACCCCTTGAATATATGGGAGGTATGCTTTTGCAGTTGAGAAACTGTCAGTAATCATTCTTTTGTTTCTGGATCTGGCTCTTTGAATAGCTTTGGTTATGTCCCTATTACTATATCCCAAGTTTATGAAGGATTTTCTTAGATATTCAATTTCTTCCTCCACATGAGTTTTGTCTGATATTCTATAAGCTCGGGTAAAAAGAGTTAGCAGAACCCTATCTTCTGGGTTGGGTAGTGGTGTGAATCAGCGTGCAGATAATTATTCATATGTGATTTCTTTCTGAACACTTTGTGTCCAAGGGATCTGTCTTCATTTCTTGAGAGGAGTATGTCAAGGAAAGGGATGCAGTTGTTTTCTTTGCCTTCCATTGTAAATTGGATATCTTTGGATATGTTGTTGAGGTGGTCTAGGAAGTTTTTTAATTCCTCTTCTCCATGAGGCCAATTGATATTGGTGTCATCTACGAACCTTATCCAAAACTTGGGTTTTAATGGGTAAGTGTCCAAAGCCTTCTTTTCAAATTTCTCCATGAAGAGGTTTGCCACTATAGGGGATAACGGAGATCCCATAGCAACTCCAGATGTTTGTTCAAATATTTCCCCTTGGAAGGTGAAAAAGGTGGAGCGAAGACATATTTCAGCGAGCTTTGTAGTCTGCAGATTTGCTACTTCTTTTACTACTTGCACGGCTTCATCAAGTGGGATTTTGGTGAAAAGCTGGACAACATCAAAGCTAACAATTTTGTCACCTGGATCCAATTTAGATTTTTTAATGAAATCAACGTATGGATTGGAGTCTTTGATGAACGAGCTAGTATTACCCACCATAGGAGCGAGGGTGTGAGCCACATATTTGGCTAATTCATATGTTGGTGCGCCTATAGTGTTGACGATAGGTCTTAAAGGAACACCGGCCTTATGGATTTTAGGGGCACCATATATGAGGGGTATGATTTCGCCTTCTGGGTATAAGCGCTTCTTCAATTTATCTTTAAGATTGGACTCCTTGATGGCTTTTTTAACATTTTTTATAACTTTGGATATGGGGTTTTCATTCAGTTTTTTATAACTACCGCTATTGTGTAGGTGATCTCTCATCTTATTTTTGTACTCTTCTTTGTCCATTACCACTATGGCCCCTCCTTTGTATGCCTTTAAAATGACGATTTTGTCATTACATCTTAGGTTTTTTAGGGCTTTTAATTGCTCACTACTTAATTTTTTCTTTGGAAGCTTAGCCTTATTCAGGATAATGGCGCATTCTTGTCTCACCTTGTCCTTGTCCTCATCATTGAGAGATTTAATGCCATCTTCAATATCACAAATGATTTCTTCATTTGGTATGCTATTAGGGGCTATAGCGAAATTTAGTCCTTTGCTCAAAACCTCTATTTCGTCATTAATTAATTCATAAGAGGATATATTAATAAATTTTTTACTGTTATTATTGGAGTTTTTATCTATTACCCTTTCATTACCTGTATTTCAAGTTAATATGTTTTTGTTTTTGTTTTTACTGTTGGGAAAGGATTTCCTGCGAGAAGGAGTTTGCATGCAAAGAAAGAAGAGGTACAGTTTTATTGAAGATTTGTAAAGCTTGTGGTTTTTATAATTTGTGAAGGTAGCAGCAGAGGAAGGTGAGAAGATTGCAGCAGCCTAGAGTAGGAGTGCTCAAACAGTTCCAGAGGAGAGAACCAGAGAGATGCCAAAAGACTAAGCTCAGAAGAGAGAAGCTTGGTGAGGTATCTGGTAGCAGGGAGGACTTGCTATTGCAGAGGTTTTGTTGTAGCTCACAAAGGACAATTCCACAAAGGATGTGGGAAGAATTGTTCAAGAATATTGTTACAGGAAGATCACAAAGGGAAATTCCACAGAGCATGTGGGTAGAATTGCTGACAGATGTAGAAGACATATGACCAGGAGGTCATAAAATTTTTGTACCTCGGGAGTCTGATGCAGGGGCATCCGAGCACACTTTTGTTAAAATTGGAATCCAAAGCTGTGGAAAGGAAAATGTGGACAATCATTATAAATTGGGGCAAAATTGGTTAAAACAAAGCTAAATTGCTGGAACTAATTAATTGTAGTTATTTGTCATTTATGTATAACGAGAGATTTAGGGTTTATTTGAGAAATTAAGGGAGAAAATCATGGATCTTAAATGATCCACGCTCTTGTAACTTCTATAAAGGAGAGTCTATGTTGTGTGAAGTAGGAGCGAGTGGAAAGTACAATGTAATCAGAAGTGGAATTGTTGACTAAGGCTGAAATGCCTTAGAGTTTGTATATAATTAAAATACATGTGATGTCAATTTTTGTGTGTCGAGTTATGGTTGATTTATGATCTAGATTTATGAGTTTAATTTTATGTTATGACTTCATGATCGACCATCGATCATTGTAAGGATCGATGGTGATCCAGTGCAATAATGTCATAGAGTGAGTTGTTGTGTGGCAGAATTAAATCTGCGTTGGAACCATGAGTGCTCTGATAGATATATATTATTAATAATTTTTATCATTTTTATATTATAAAACAAATAAGTCAATAATTAAAATTTAATATAGGAAAGTTCAAAATGTTTAAACATTATATATATATATATATATAGTTTAGAGTAATCTTAATTTTTCTATTTTTTTTCTTTCCATCTTACACATGGGTTTCAAACCGGTGACCTTGCTAGCGGAGTGCCTTAAGAGTGCACCCCATCACCAAGTGCTCTACACCAGGCCTGCTTTTTAGATTAATACTTATTGAGGATTTCAATAACTTCTTACAAGGAATGCTTTAATAGTAAAAGACTAACCATATATCCAAAGCTCTATCTACATTTATGTTAGTTACTAAAGTGTCAATCCACTTTTATTTGAATAAAAAAAGAAAAATACATACTCTGTTATTAGTAACAAAATATATACTCTACTCTCATTTATTGGTAAAATATAAAAATTGATAATAATATATCTATCCCTATCATAACAACATGAGCACATATTAAAAGTTGGTTGATGTATATTTTTGTGTGTGAGAGTTTTGACATGACTCTACTCTTAATTTTTATTTTGAGAAAGAGTGAGGTAGGGACAGTAAGTAGAAGGGATATCTAAGTTATTAAAATCACTTCGGGATCACATTCAATTTAGGCCATACCAACTTTTAAGATGGTTAGATTTTTTCCTACAGAATTTCGAAGTGCTGATCTTCACATAATGAAGTGCCTTAACAATACACCCCATCGTAGTTACACCGAGTAAATATTAATTGATGCATTTTAATCAAAATATTACAACTATTTTTTAATACATTATTGTGTTTTTAGATATGTATTAATTTCTATGAAAATAGACAATAAATTTAAATTACTTAAAAATAGACAGTTTTAATAATTAATCTTTATATTTTAGTAATAAAAATCTATTATAATTTTCCAAAATAAATAAATTAGATAATCTATTTCTATATTTCAGTAATTGCAATATACACCAAAATTCAATGCATTCTTACACAACCGCATAATAAAGAATGTAGTAATAAATCTATGTGTTTTGCTCATGAAAATAGATTGTAAATTAACCTCATATGTGACGGTTTTAGCATACACCTACCACTTTTTTATATGTGATTTTTTTAAGTGTATATAACGGTTAATATAATTGTTTTTTAATTTATTGGTATTTTTTTTTTTTAAAACTAAAATATAGATTATTTAAAATGAAATTAAAGTTCTTATTTAATATAAAAATAAAAATAAAACCTTTTTGAAATGTAAAAATACATTTATAGATAAAAGTAGTAGTTTATGTTAAATAATTAATTATTTAAATATAATTATAAATTATTTATATTATTAAATAATTTAATAATAAATCATAAAATTATTATCTATCATTTTTAAGTATTTTTTATTTATTTATTTATTTATTACGTTTAAGATTAGATTAATTTTTTAAACATATTACATATATATGTGTTAGTATAAAAGGAAATTAAATTAAAATAGCATTTAATTTTATTTTATTAAATTCTATATATATATATATATATATATATATATATATATATATAAATCAATATTTAATTATTCAATTAATTAAATTTTTAAAAATGGTTGGAGCCAAGTTCATTTCTTTAAAGTAAAATAATAGTATTTTAATGTAATAACCTAAATATATATATTCTTCATATTATTTTAAATTTAAAAGAAATGTTTGCAATTAAAGATTTAAAAATCAATTATATATATCTATATATCTATATATATATATATATATATATATATATATATATATATATATATATATATATATATATTCAAATATATAAAAAAATATAAATACTAAAAATATCTTAAATATAAAATGAAATTTTATTTTAATTTTCTATTCAATGATAAAGACAAGAATAACATTTCTCTAAATAATTAGTAAAATCAAAAAATTGTAAAAATTTGGAAGATAATTCATTTATTAAGTTTTAAATAAAACATTAATTTTAAAATAATAAAACCCATTTACATAAAAATTAAAAAAAATCTCTTACACCATTAAATACTCCTAATCAAATGAATTACTTCACAAATAATTTTTATTACAAAATAAAATATTGAAGCTAACTTCTCAATATAATAAGCATGCATGTTTATACATCTTGATAAATATTCTCAATGGTCCACGTCAATTACTTCTTCTTTTTATTACATTATTTTGTCTAACTATATAGTAAGAATATTCCATGATTATGGTTTATTTTACTCATAATTTCCTTATCTGTCTTCCTAATCTGTCTTCATAAGTGCTTTGTATTATCCTCGCTAAATACATTACAAAAAGCACATATCCCCTTTTTAGAGAAATAGGTAAAATGTCATGTCACATCCAATGATACTAAGGTATTCAATATGGTGTGTACATTATATTGGAATCTAACCTTATCAAAAGGTGAAATGTTATGTCATATTTAATGGTATGTCACATTTCACTTGACTTAATCAATATTCCACTATTCAAATGATTATAATTCAAGCAATCCTTTTTAGATGTTTCCATAGATGCTTTGTATTTTCCTTCCCTAAATACATTACATAAAGCATATATCCCCTACCTATAGGTAGAATGTTATGTCATATTCAATAGCATGTAGGCATTCAATATAGTAAGTACTTTATATTGGCTTTATGTCATATATAATGACATGTGACCTTCCACTCAACTTCATATATACAATGAATTTTATTATTCAAAAGATCACAATTCAAACAACCATTTTTCCATATACATCAATTCATATGAGACAAACATATTACTTATAAGAATCAAACTTTCAACAATTTACAAATATCTTACAATAAATTTTATAATTATATAATATTCTCTTTTACTTATGCATTATTCCACATTAATTATAACTAATATTAATTCAACATAATCAATATATAAAAAATTCAATATAACATAATCATCAACTTAATAAAATAATTATAAAAATATATATATATATATATAATCTCATTTATATCATTACATCATTAACTTACATTATATTTTTTATATTATCACTTTTAAAACCCCTAAATAAATCTACATCAAAACATACTAATATCTCATATTTCACTTTTACCAATATGATACCCTTAAATATAATACCCTTAAATGAATATATATATATATATATATATATATATATAACTTTAACCAATTTAATAATTCTCTTCAAAATCACTTTCCCTTATTTTAAAATAATTTATTTATACATGGACTCACATCATTTATAAATAATATTAATTCGATCAAAATATCATTATAACATAATGATCATAACAAAACAATATATATATATATATATAAATTCACATAATAATTTTTATATCATGCCCTCTAAAATCCCTTAAATGAATCTATACATGTTTTTCCTTATTCTTATGAGTGTTTTACATCATGGTTAGCCCATAGTGTAAACATGGGATAAGTGTCGATAAGTTTAGTCCTCAAGAGCGTAAACATTTGATAATGGCCAATTATTTTGCTCTTCGTTTTCAGTATATTGTTGTTAGAAATTTAGAAGTAATTCCCTAGTGCATTATAAATTGCTCTTTCTGTGACTACAAATTATGATTATAAAATTTAAATTAATATATAATCAAAATTACAATCTAAAATATAGGTCTGAAATAGAGAAATAGTTAGATTTTGAGAAAATATCTATCTACAATTACTTATATTTATTTGAAACATGTAAATAAATATACCCCTTTCACCTATTGACTCAAGATATATAAACAACTTTTAAAATATATATTTGAAATATATAAATAAATATACCCCTTTCACATGTTGACTCAACATAAATAAACAACCTTTAAAATATATAAACAAATACACCACATTTACATCTTTACTTAAAATATATAAACAAACATATTAAAATAAAAATATGTACATTTTGAGAAATTAATGAAATTCCATGTTTCATACGTACCATTTTTCACATATTTATTCAATATCTCTATTCTAATAAAATACTTAATGCCCCTTCACATGCGTTCTTAAAAATGATATTTTATTAAAAGAGTCTATTCCTAACTTTCATCAACTTATGGAACCGTGCTCCCTTCACATGTTTTTATTAAAATAAATTAAATACTCTCCCTCTTCATTCACGGTTAGCACAGTTGCCCTTTCACATGTTTCCTTACAATATTTATTATTAAAATTTATTATTCTCTTCAAGTACTTGTAGTCCTGCCAAAGGCACGTAAGGCTTTGTGACCTTTACACACTTCCCCAAGACAAATAAAAACTGTCACTCAGTTTCCGCATCCCAACAGCTTTTCTTTTATTTTTATTTTAATGGTGTCTATATTTGTTGTTGAACGTCGTGAATGCCAAATATATATATTATATATATTTTTTGAATGGCGAGAAGCAGACGGGACGGTTCCAGAGACGGTGGCCGTCCGTCCGTTGCCATACAATCGCACGACCGACAGTGCAAGCGCGCAAGATGCAGCAGGCTCGTGACAATGACTCCTGTGTCGGCAAGCCCCGTTAAACCCTAGGTTATTAGGCATGCCAGGTTATGAGGCGATGGCGACAGTGATGGTGATGGATCGAGAGGAGGAGGAGGAAGAAGAAGGAGGAGGAGAAGAAGAGGTGGGGGTGGTTTGATTTCGAAAAGGAAAGAAACTATGATGTAGTAGGCGCCGGGCGGTGTGTGTCAGTTTTCGGTTGTAACTGGACAGGGAAAGGAAAGGAACGGAACGGAACTAGTCTGGATCTAGTCTTCTGTTAATTTTTTTTTCCCGGGCGTTGTGTGTCAGTTTTCGGTTGTAAGTGGACAGGGAAAGGAAAGGAACGGAACGGAACTAGTCTGGATCTAGTCTTCTTTTAATTTTTTTTTCCAAAGATTTATGATTCAGTTTGCACCTGTTTTGTTTTTAACGTGAGCGCAAATACAGGTTGGTGACGTGGGGTGCGGTGGGGTGCGGGGGTGGAGAGTTAGGGGATAGTTAGAGGTTTGGTTTGGTTTGGGGTGCCGGTAGGATAGCTTAGTTCTTTTTAAGTATTTATAGCGAAAATGGGGGGACTGGCTGCATGCCAGGCCGGCATACGGCAAAGACAGAAAATCTGCGCACGAATGCAACAGTGTCTAGGAAGATTTGGCGAGGAGGGGTAGGGGAGACCTGCGGCAGGGTGCCGTGGTGTGGAGTCGCTTTCAACGGGTTGCTTCCTTTACCGGATCTCAAGGCTTTTTCACGCGAACAAGTAAAAGCTGCTTTTCTGTACCCCTCACGTATTCAATGAGATCTTCCTTCGCGCGGCTGGGGAATGGAATTGGATAATGACGGAGACCAGAGGGCTCAGGATCGAGTTTCGTCCGGCGACCCCGTTTTTTTTTGTGTGTTATGATTAGACATACGGCTGCTTCCAGAGGTCTGAATGGAGAGGATGGTGGACTCCACCATGGCCTGTCTTTTGACCGTTTTTGGAGTCTCGTGCATTGCAGGGGTGGTTGGTTGGTTTTTTTTTTCTTCTCAACAGTACAACACACACACCCATCGGCTGCAATATTGTTGCGTGATCTCAATGGAGAGAATAGTAGTAACGTGGGGTCGACTGTTCACGGGAGGAATCTCAATCTCAATCTCAATCTAAATCCCATATCCCTCTCCTCTCCTCTCGTTTCCTCTGACCTTTGCCTGGCTACAGTATGGGGAGATCCCCTTGAGAAGGCTTATAAGTATTGGGCTGTGGCGCCTTCATTTTTCGTGAGAGGAGGATTATTTACTTTAGCTTATTGCTGGGCTTCCATGGCGAACCAGCATCTGAACACTGTTTTTCCCAGCATCATCGGTATGTGAATAAAAAAGGGGGTAGGTCCCCCGAATACATATTTTCTTTTGGGTTCCGACCATTTTCTCTTTCTTTTCTTTTTTGGGTACTGCGATATCATGGGTTCGCACTTCTATACTGATTTATTGTTGTTTGCCTCTTGTTCGCTGCAGTTTCTGGCTTTGTCCTCATGTTTTCAGTCACGGGTTCGGTTTCAGATAAGTCCAAGAAATTTACAGCGGGGAGTTATGTTTTTGCGGCATGATGGAATTACAAAGCTCAGGAGGGATAGCGCCCACTGCAAATTTCAATTTGCGCTGGCGCTATCCATCCTGGGCTTCATAATTTCTTTATACCATTACCCATCTTTGGTTTTCTGCAATTCTCTTCAAATTTAGCGTCCTCAAGGTAAGAAATACACCTTTCCTTTTCCCACTTCTCTGAAAGAAATCAGAATCTTTATTCCAACATATGTTTCTTTTGACGATAATGATAATTTACATATATATACAAAATACTACTACCATTAGTATATATATATATATGAGAGAGAGAGACTAGCAGAATATCAAGAAGCTTCACCAGTGAGAAGGCTTCTGGCATCCTGGCAGAAAAGTCCATCATGAGTTCTAAAATAAAAAGACAATCAAAAAGCTTCACCAGTGAGAAGGCTTCTGGCATCCTGGCAGAAAAGTCCAGCATGGGTTCTAAAATAAAAAGAAAAAGTTGGGGGAGATTTCTCCAGAAATCAAAGAGAAAACAGACTGACATGTAATTAATTGGTTTTCAGACCATTACCATGTAATTAGCAGTCTGGAAGCACAAGGACAGTTTGATATCTTGATTTTTGTTTTTCTTAAGCATACAAGTGAAGCTCCAGCAATATGTACTGTTTTTCACTCTGGACGACGGTGCTTGCAGCAATTAGATCTGTTTAGTATCATATTTCAATAAAATTGAGATTTTTTCATGCCAAACCTGAGTGTTGATGTATGGTATTTCAATAAAGAAGTTATTATTTCATGCCTGGCAGTTCTGAGTAACGTAAATCTATCGGGGAATCGCAATTTCTTTCTTATATTTAACCCTGGATAATTTGAACTTCTGGGTCTTTCTTCTCCCAAAAATGGATATTGCAACACTACTTTTTGCACTTTGGCAAAGTTTTAAACATGACTTCTTCCTAGAATCAAACTGCGCAGCGTAGGAATCGATCGCGTGGTCACACAAGAATAGAATATCCACATATGACGTCAAAACTGGAAACCGGTGTTTCCAAGTTTTGAGGGTAATGATGGTAAAACCCTAATCTAAGATTCAGTCTAGTTAATGGGCAGAACTTCCCTACTGTGAATGTTTTTATACACTTTGCACATGTATTCCTCGTTCCTCTTTGAGTTCTGTTTCTGTAATAGCACTAAGAGAAGGCAAGGCAGGTACTCTACAGGCCTAGTTACACGAGATCCCATGTGCCTGCACTACAAAAAAATTACAATATACCTACTTTTTTCTTTCAATTGTCTGAATTTTAATAAAAATACAGACATCTCTATTAAGACAAGGTGGCAATAGCAGCCCGGGTTGTAAAAAGTTTGAAATTTTCATATCCTGTGTTTTTATGTTTTTAGGTGTTTAATAAATTAGGGTTAGGGTGGATTAACATAAACCGGCATGATTTTCTTTATGAATCGTTACAATATAACGTAACAGTTGAACCTATTCTAAGTGATATCTATGATCACAACAATTATGTCCCTGCTGTTCTTGTCATAGTATTGTAGAAGATTGAAGCTTTCACCTCCAGTGTTATTATCTCTTTAGGTGTTGCATAATTCTAGGGTTAAGATGGATTCAAGTAAACAAGCATGAACTCTTGTGAGTGTGCAAATGATTTCTATGATCACAATTCTGGCCCTGGTGTTCTTATCATTGTGTTGTGACAGATTGAAGCTCTCACCTACAGGTTAGGATGGATTCAAATAAACAAACATGAGCACTTATGAGTGCAAAAGTTTCTTTTAATTAATCGTTGCAGAATTACGTAACAGTTAACACATCCAATTGGTTTCTATGATCATGAATTCGTCTCTTCGGTTCTTAATCCACACCATTGTTTTTCCAATTTTATTAAATTCTATTTAAAGTGTATCAATTCTAATTTATCATGATCCAGTTTGCGTATTCTATCATTCATATTAGTTTTAGACGATCCCTATGTTATTTTTGTTAAATGGTTCGATTATTAGGAATCTTAGATACTACAGGGTTTACAATGGTTTTTTTTAATAACTAAGGTAAACGGTTTGATATATCTCTCAAAAATACATTTGCAAGTGTAGCCTATAGATAGTTAAAACAATGGAATTCAGTTTTCAATGCAGGAAACACACAACTGGATTCCCATGCTGCACAACTGAAGGCTTGAAATTACATGGTAAAATTACCACGGTTTGGTAGTTTTAAGGGATAACAGTATCTCTTCTTGCAAGCAAAGAGAAGTTGAAGATCAGATGCATATGATATTGAATGTTGTTATACATGAAGTAATAAAACTGAGTTCCCAATGCAGGTAGCACACAAGTGAATTCCCATGATAGTACAGGAGGCTTGAAATTACACTATAAAATTGCTAGTGGTTAATAGTTTTAAAGGAGAAGAGCTCTGCCCTTGCAAGCAAGGAGAAGTTGGAAGATGAGATGCATATGATGCCGAATGATATATATACACCGAAGTGTGGCAAGCAAAAAACGCTCCATTAAGCATGATGATTTGAGTAGATTGCATATTTTGTTTGCTCTTTAATCTAAAGTCTTATATTAAGGATGTCTTGGAACTTCAAAACATGAGAATAGCAAGTAGAAACATCCATGAAAAAAATGACAGGTAAGGTGCAGAATTGATTGCGCCAAGCTTCTTGTAACATTTTACTCCATCCCATAGATGCTATTCTATGCGGAACGTTAATCTACAGCAGGCTATAAAATAGGAATATTGAAATTGAAATTGAAATTGTCGATAGATACACAGATGCATATCAAACACAGAAAGAGTTGGCAAGACAGTCTAGAGACCAATCATGTATAGTATTAATTTCGAAGAAAGTTAAATATGTTTGAGACTGGAGAACCCCTAAAAACTAAACTACTTCATAGGGTGGAGAGATCAAATGGTGGTAAGAATGAGTTATATTTAGTGGAGGGATCAAATAGTGATAAGAAGAGTTGTATCTACGATGATGCTTGAATTTTGAAGGTAAATTATCATAAGTAATAAATATACACACTCTTAACATAAAATTGAAAGCCAATCATAGTTATGATTATACCCTCAAAAGTTGAGCTTAGGAGCCAGGGAAAACTAAAACTATATGCAAAGAAAACTGAAACTATTATGAAAATGGTTTAGAAGGATAAGCAACTCAGCCAATTATGTTTAAACCATTACAGAAAGTAGAAACTAGTAAAGAGGGTTTGAAGGGATTGACTCGTAGCACAACAGACAACAAACAAGCATAGGAAATTCCTGCCCAACTAGTTTCTTTTTTCATGTTTCGAAAATATTGTTTAGCTTTAATCAATCTTGGACTACAAAAGCAAAAGCTTCTAAGAATGGGGTATAAATATTGAAATGTTAAAATGTGATTATAATACATGCTGCCCTGATGTTAATTCACTTCTGTCCACCCTGAACCTAAACCTGCAGCAATTAAGTGGCTTACATATAATAATACTAATACTAGTCTGCTAGTCAAACAAGTACCAAGTAAAAGAATTATATATTCCTATGAAGACCCAACTTACCTATCTTATCAACCTATATGCATCTTGGCTTCTAGCTCATACTAAACATGATGGGTAACGTTTCCCATGGAATTTGAGCCCACTGCATGTGCTTTGGAATGTAATGTGCTAGCTTTAGACGTCTACAATAACTATAGTCTCACCTTAACATAATTTGCTTTGGAATGTGTTATAGCTTTAGACTTGTACAATAACTATAGCCTCAGTTAGCACAATTCCCCAATCAAAAGTTCACCTATGGACTTTTTAATGGACAACTACAAGCAGCTTTCGCTTGAAGCATCTTCTTTTTTAATAATCTTCGTTTCCCTTTGTCATGTTTCCATGCATTTTCTAACAAAAGACCTGCTCCTATTCCTCCTCCTATTAACCCATCGAAACATATCGAAACATAGCATTTCTTGTCCTTTTATTCTATTATTCTACTATCATGTGTATTTTTCTCATTTTATTCCATTGTATTCCTTTCTTTCCTGCTATTTCACTCCGTCTCATTTTTCCATCATATCTGCATTTCTCTCTTTCTTAATATCTGCGTCCATATACCATGGTTGTTATTTCATTGAACCTCAACTTTCCATCTGTAAATATTGCCATTAATTTATGTACTTCAATTTTTTTAGTGTTTTTCTTACCAGCTATCTTTTCTTACCACCTATCTTCATATATTTACATTAGTTTATATATTTGCTATCTTTTCTTATCAGCTATCTTCATATATTTGCATTAATTTGTACATTTCAATTTTTTTTAGTGTTTTTCTTACCAGCTATCTTTTCTTACAAGCTATCTCAATATATTTGCATGAGTTTACTTATATGAAAGTTTTTTACTTAAATTATCATAAAAGTAGATATTCTCTATCGTAAGACTTGCATTCAACATGGATGAATTTATTAAACATAGCATTTTTAGATTTAGATGGAACTGAATTACTTTGATGTGTCAATGTATTTATCAACCAACCAACCAAAGTTGGGTTCCATCTTACCTTTAATTGAATAATCTCAAACTCAGTTAGAAAATCCTGTCCACAGATTGGTTGATCACATGTTAATACTTTCCAATAATTCTCCCCCTCCCATCCATAAAGTCCCCTCTTTTGTACATTATCAACCAACCAACCAAATAAAGTTGGCTTCCATATTTTACATTTAATTAAATAATCTTTAAACTCCTTTAAACTCATTTAAAAATCCTTTCCACATCTGGTTCATCCGATATTAATATTATCTAATAATTCTCCTTTATAAGTTGCTACATTCTTAATATTCTCCCACCCAAATATTCTCTTAATAATTCTCATTCTCCTACCCAATGGCTCAAAAATATGACTATGATGATGTCATAGTTAACTTTATTACTTCATAACAATATCAAATTTTCTCTTAGTAATTCTCATTCTCCTACCCAAGGGCTCAAAAACTATGACTATGATGATATCATAGTTAACTTTATTACTTCATAACAATATCAAATTTTAGATGAAATCCTTCAAAGTCTTCTATCTATCAAATTTAATAAGTATTAATGATATTGTGGAAAATTTAGATGAAATTCTTTAAAGTCTTGTATCTATTAATAAGTATTAATGATATTGATATTGTGGAAAATACAATTTTTTTATGAAATCCTGTAAAGTCTTCTATATATTAATATATTGTAATAGACATGGTTGGAAAATACAATTTTAGAAGAAATCCTTTAAAGTTTTTTATCTATTAATAAGTATTAATTAAATGATATTGTGGTTAATAATATTGTGGAAAATACCATTTTATTCTATCTATTAATAAGTATTATTAATAAGTATTATGATATTGTAGTTAATGATATTGTGGAAATGGAAAATACCATTTTAGACGAAATGGTATAAAGTCTTCTATCAAATTTAATTAGTATTTAGTATTGTATTTTATCAACTTTAGCAACTTTCTTTCTAAAAAGAGAATTTGAAATGAACTTGTTTTATAATAGTATTAAAATAATTTACAAGGTAAATGTTTTTTTATTATTTTTTTAATAATAATTTCTAATTATATATTAGAGATTTTGAGTCTAAGTAGCATAGCTAGAGTGATAAGGAAGAGTCGATATTATTTTCTCGAGTAAGCATAGCCAGTGATAAAGAAGAGTTGATATTATTTTCTCGAGTAGCTAAAGTGATAAAGAAGAGTTTGATATTATTTTCTCAAAATCTTTTGATATTATTTTTTCGAGTAGCTAAAGTGATAAAGAAGAGTTTGATATTATTTTCTCAAAATCTTGTTGTTTTATATTGATATTCTTTCTTTTAATATTATACTTTGAATTATTATTATATTTTAAATAATAATAATTTAAAGTACATATTTACATAAAATATCTTATGAGTTTAAAATGATATCCAATGAAATGTAAAATTGAATTGTTCTAATTTATCGATAATGGAAAATTGAATTGTTCTAATTTATCGATTTAAAATTATTATTGTCTCGAGTGAGCATAGCTAGAGTGATAAAGAAGAGTTTGATATTATTTTCTCAAAATCTTCTTGTTTTATATTTATATTCTTTCTTTTAATATTATCATGTAAATAATAATAATTTAAAGTATATATTAACATAAAATATCCTATGAATTTAAAATAATATTTATATTTTTTCTTTTAATATTATCATGTAAATAATAATAATTTAAAGTATATATTAACATAAAATATCCTATAAATGTAAAATTGAATTGTTCTAATTTATCCATCTAAAATTGGGTTTGAGTTATGTTGGTAATAAAATATTCTATGAATTTAAAATTGAATTGTTCTAATTTATCTATTTAAAATTGGGTTTGAGTTATGTTTAATAACATATTTATTGTTATTATGATTAGTTGTATTTATGGTTGAAATGTTTATATAATTATTGTTATTATGATTGGTTGTATTTATGGTTTAAATGTCTATATATTTAATAGCCGAGTAAATATTTAATTTTAGATATATTCTAAAATTAATATAATAACATAAATTTTTTAAAATTAATATATTTTTTAAAAATAGGCACCATATTTATGGGAGAAAAAAAAATCAATTAGCCATGTGTTTTGCCACTCAATTATAAAACTAAATCAAATCCTTTGATGACAATGTCATGGCATATATACATGATATACAGAAGAATAAAGTTTAAGAAATGATTTAATGAATAAATTATTAGGATACAAAAAATATTTAATCTTATTAAGATTACAATGTCAATCAACTAGCCATTTGTTTTGTGGCTCAATTATAAAACTAAATCAAATCCTTAGATGACAATGTCATGGCATATACAAATGATATACAGAAGAAGAATATTTTTTAAGGAATGATTTAATGAATAAATAGTTAGGATAAAAAAATATTTAATCTTATTAAGATTACAATGTCATGGTAATTCATTGTCATGGCATATACCCATGATATTATTAAAAAGAGAGAAGAATAAATTTTAAGGAATGATTTAATGAATAAATGGTTATTATTAAGATTAGTTGTATTTGGTTGAAATGCGTATGCATTGGATGTAAAAATCTAGACTTCATGAATAAATAGTTAAAATAAAAACATATTTATTTTTTATTAAGATTAGTTGTATGTATGGTTGACTATGGTTGAAAGGTGTATGCATTGGATGTAAAAATCTAGACTTAATGAATAAATAGTTAAAATAAAAATATATTTATTTTTTATTAAGATTAGTTGTATGTATGTTTGAAAGGCTTATGCATTGGATGTAAAAACCTAATTTAGACTTAACAATAGAGTAATTTATAACAATAGAGTAATCTCTAGTAATAAGTATTGGGTTTGATTTATTTATTTTTTAATATTTTGGATTGAAATTGAAAAAAATATTATAAATTAGTTCAATTGGCTAGTAAATATGAATAGACATCAATTCATAGTAGTCATCATAACACTTATCTCATCATACATGTCATATATTTAAAATAAATTAAAATTATAAAAAAATTAACTAAATTATAATAATAATATTATTATTATCATCTTATTATTAACTAGTAAATAATATATTTTTTAAACATTTAAAAAATATATAAAAAAAACATATAACAAGAAATATATAGTAAATCAATAATAACAATTTTTTGAGTGGGATGCTTATGCAAAGTGGGATGCTATCATTGGGATATAGTTTAATTCCCCTAAAGGTGGCTTCCATCATCAACCCCTCCCATGAGATTTGAACCATGGGATTGTGCAAAGTGGGATGCTATTATTGGGATTGTGCAAAGTTTGGTCGAGCTTGGATGCACTTTTGGATAGTCCAATTACCCCAAAGGTGGCTTCCATCATCAACCCTTCCCCATGAGATTTGAACCAATGACCTTGTGAGGACTAATCACCACACAAACAAATTGGTCTACACCTCATAGGTAAACCAACATTAGGGCTGGCCAAGGCCTAGGCTCAACCTAGATCCAAAAGAAAAAAAAATGATACAAATTCAATGATACATGATATTTATGTTAACTAAATTGAAAAGTGAAAAAATTATAACTTACTTTAAGATAAATCTCAACCCTTTATTCTCACTATTATATTTATTTCATGCACATTAAATCCCTAATAACCACCTAAAAATGATTCATGATTAAATTAAAATTCCAAAACTTTATTTCAAAATTAACACAACTACCAATATGATAATATATTTTAAATAATAAAAAATAAAAAATAAAATCTTTATAATTTTTATAATACATAAAATAAGACCATCCATCTTAAAAATTTTCACTTATAAAGTAACACTCTAGTCTAAAGAGCTCCACAAATTAGTGTGGGAAACAATGGAAATTTCTGCAAGATTATTACAAAATTGAGAGGAAATTTTAAAATCTAAGTTTCCACCATCAAAAAACAATTCAAATGCTCTAGTATTCTGATTTTTTGAAATTTTTTAATCACATTTAAACAAAAAAAAATCTGCCATCGAATAAAATTTGTAACATTTATAAACAATTCTTAAATAACACCATCCACCTATGCTCATATTTTTTCAAATGATTAATTAAAAAAAATTAATAAGAGTGAGACATTGCTCATATTTCCTCCTGCATATAAAAATAACATCACATCATCCACTTATTTTTGATGATTTTATATTTTTAATGTCACAAATATTTTTTCGTATAAGAAAATTAAGAGTGATGCACTCCATATACAAATAACACTGTCCTCTTCTATTTTTAAATAATAAATGATTTTATATTTTTAATAACACTATGCTCTTCTATTTTTAAATTATAAATGATATGATTTTATATTTTTAATGCAGTGCTTGTTTAACTGGATTTCACAGATATATAAGAAAATAATTTTACATATTAACGTTACATTATTCATTTCTATTTAAATTTCAAATTTTTGCCGGTTGATTGTTTGATATGATTTTCTAAATATTTATATATGAAAGATAATTTTGATTGTTTGATATGATTTTCTAAATATTTATATATGAAAGATAATTTTACATATTTATATTAGGAGATTAAATATCTAGTAGTTGATTTATATGATTAAGTATTAATAAGATTGGAATGTTATTTAAGTTATAATAGAGTTATTAATCAGAAATTTCTGATTTGTATTATAATATTTTATTTATTAATTTAATACATTTTTTTTATAAATGTTGATACTAAATGAATTTAATTTAATATTTGTCACTAGATTTATTATAAAATTTTATTTATCAATTTAATATAATTTTTTAATTTAATATTTGTTACCAAGTCTAGTGTGAGATTTATCATTGAATTATTTCTCTTAATAAATGTTCAATTTTTTTTCTCAATTGTATTTAGTAAACTACTAAGATAACATGAAAGTAATATATAGTTTCTAATCACTAAAATTAACATGATATCACTTAAAAGTCTTATTAATCTACCCTAACCCCTTATTCCATGTTATCAAAATAGAAACTTATATATGTGAACCTCAAGTCTCAATGTCATTTGTAGGTTTAAAATTAATTTACTCTATCTCTTATTCCATATTCCATGGTAAGATGTGATTATTTATCGAGTTATTACCTTATATATGTGAACCTCAAATCCTAACTCACAAAAAAACATTGTGCAACCAACACACTACATTTTACAATGCTTAATGAAATCATGTATGGTTTAAATTCATGTTATTATATATTGGCATTTGTGGTTTTATTTATCACATCTTGAAACCACAATATGTCCAAAAAAAACGATAAAGTGATATAGTCCTAAGCCATTTGCTATATTTTGTATCTTGAAAGGAAACATCAATACCAGAACATTTTTAATAGAGAATCTAGAAAAAAAAGATAACTGTGGGTAATCCATTAATAACTAGTGAACCTCGTCAAGTGTGTCCATGAAAGTTGTGTCATGTAACAAACTTGATAAAATTGTTATTTTACATGACAACATCTACCAAAAATATCAATAATGGAAATGGATTAAATGGTGACTTAAAGAAAACTTGATTGGCACATTTTTGTGGACTATAATGAATATACAATACGTAACAAAGTATCATGGTTTGTTGCCTCTCTAATTGCCTATAAAAGAAATGAAATTCCTTCATTTTGTCCATCTCGATATTATGCAAAGACGTTGTTATTTTGTTGGTCCATTACTATCTTATTTCCCTATTATTCACTCTTAGATTCCTTCATGTCCTTCATCGAGTCTCAATGAAAGAAGGGTTTTGGATTATCATTACTTTTGACTTGGGAAGAGACATTCCAAAGTGATGGGAATTAATGAAGGATCTTGGTTTGGAGATTACCAATATTCATGGATAAGGATAATGGTGTATTCATACTATCATTAATTTAATAACAATTTTGCTATTTTCATTCCCACCGAAGTCACTATCTAGTGAATGCATCTTCTTGTTGTTAATTTATCATTTGAACTTAGAATTTGTTTTTGTATATTTAATATTTGATTAATGTATTTTAGTCTTTTCAGGGAACAAGTAAGATATTGGATGTTTTCTTATGCATAGATAAGAAGAGAGTCCTTGAAGTGATTGTTTCTTCTCTTGTTGCTACCGAAGGAAACATGACAAAAGGAATGACTTCAAAAACTTAGCCCAAGATGGATAATTTTTTCTCTTGAAGTGATTGTTTCTTCTCTTGTTGCTACCAAAGGAAACATGACAAAAGAAAATGACTTCAAAAACTTAGCCCAAGATGGATAATTTTTTCTTATTCATTTCTCTAATTTAAGGAAAATATCCATGTGTTTCTATTGAAATGTTCTGGATACATTAGGTATACTTCATATATAATTTATTTCTTTAGATATTAAAATGTTATGGATACATTAAGAATATTGTTGGATTCACACTTATACTGGGGGGTGAGTCGGTAGGTTGAATTAATATAAGAAAAAAATTTACGTATTTAAAAATTCGTGAGTCATAACCAAACAATTTGTCATATGAAACAAAAGATATAAATGAAAACTTCTTTATAATATATTTTTGTAGGCACCAACATATAGATACAAACTTATAGGCACCAAACTACAAGAGACACCAATTCCCTATGGTGAAATATTTGTAGGAACCAACCTAAAGGGCGCACAAATCCCCTTTGTTACAAGATTTGAAGGGACCAACCGACAATAGACACCAATTCCCTTTGCTGCAATATTTATTGGCACCAAAACCAATCCCATTTGCTGCAAGATTTGTAGGCACTAACCTATAGGAGACAAAAATCCCCTTGCTGCAATATTTTTAGGAACCAACTTACATGTGACACCAATCTTCTTTGATGCAGGATTATTAGGCACCAACCTAAAATATGCACCAATCCCCTCTGTTGTAAATATTTATAGGTACCAACATACTTCATTGTGTCTACTTACTACTTATACCTTCACCAAGTCTATTAGTTTCTTATGACTTCACCAGTTTTTCTTATTTCTTTAGCCTTCACCAACTTTACTTACTACTTTTTCCTTCACTATGTTTGATTCTCCCAAAACTTGTTTCTGGCCTCTTTCCGAGAACAAACTTGTACAAAATGCCATGTTACAATTTTTCAAATATGGTTTTGAAATTTTACCTAAAGTACTTATGTATGTCTCCTTGGATCTATGAAATTTTCATAATATGAAAAGCCCCAAAAAGTAAGTTATAGCCAAAATGCCAAACTAACATGTTTAAAACATATTTTAGGAGCATTATGAAACTATAACTTTTTCAAATCATATCTTGAAAATCATCGTGAAACAAATTCTTCAATTACTACCACATGTACATGATTTTTTCCCCTCTGTCTCATTTAAGTTTCACGGTCTGAATTATCCTAGAAGAAAAGTTATAGTGAAAATGCCAAGCTGACCTATTTGAAGCAGATTTTAGGAGCATTCAAGAACCCTAAATTCTTTAGATGATATCTTTGAAATTACAGGGAGTCCAATTCTAAAATTTCTACCACAATTAAAATAAGGTCTCTCCTCTATCTCCTCCAAGTTCCATGCTCTAAGTCATTAGAGAAAATTTATAGTGAAAATGCTAGCTAACCTAGTTGAAGGATATTTTGGGAGCATTCAAGAACCCTCAATTTCTCAGATCATATATCTGAAATTACAACGAACCAAAGTATGAAATTTCTACCATGGGTACACAAATATCTACCCTCTATTTCTTTCAAGCTTCATGGTCTCAATTATACCACAAGAAAAGTTATAGCGTAAATTTCAAGATGACCTGTTTGAAGAAGGTTTCAAGAAAATTTAGGAACCTTAACTTCCTTAGATCATATCGATGAAATTACAAGGAACCAAAGTCTGAAATTTTTACCATTAGTACATGAATATTTCCCCTCTATATTCTCTAAGTTTTCTAGTCTGAAATATACCAATGAAAAAAAGTTATAGAAAAATTTCCAAGATGTTCCATTTAATCCACAAATAACATTTTTTCTCCATCTTTAAGACTCCAAGAATATTCACCAGTTTCTATGGCACACCTAAAATATTTTCTTTCTTAGATGGTATTGAAATTCACTCACCTATCGTTTATTTATAGTGTTTCTACATTCACTTATGGGGCTAACTTGTAAAATTGGCTAGGATGACCTATAATTTCTTGCTAAACCATCTTGACAGAATCTTTCATATCTCCTCCTTCCTATGGAGTTAGAGGGAGTTCCATGTACCATTGGAAGTATATCATAATAATATTTTCAACCATATATGTTATTATTTCATTTGAGATAGCTATTTAGAGTAAAAATACCTTCAAAGATAGGGTATCCGAATTGGGCATCAAGAAAATATTGCGCATCCAAACAAAATTTCCAAAAATATTCATCTTGCAATATTTATCGTGGAAATTTATAGTATCCCATTGTCCTTAACATCAATGAAAAAAATACTTCCACCAATATCCCAGTTTATCATTGATGAAAACCCTTAATTAATTCTACAAAAATATTGTAGTACTCCCCTTTAGTTGAGTATCCACTTTGGGCTCCCCTAACTTTGACATTCTTAGTCTACCCCCATATTTGACATCAATGACAACACAAAATTCAAAATTTCCTCCTTTCTATTAATGGAAACCCTAGACATTTGTCTATTTCTATTAAATAACTCCCTATGTCAATTCCTGCCCCTTTGGAATCAATGGCAAATGCATACTCCCCCTGTCTGCAACTTCTCTCTTTGTCTAAAACATCTTCCCCTTTAACAACAATATTGGAAAATGAATACTCCCCATGATCTTACTCTTTTAGTTACTGATTATTGAGAGGGATATCAAACAATTTCCCCTATAACTTCATCGATGACATATACATTACTTGAAGTCTTGATTTTTTTACCAAAATTATTCCTAAACATTATTTTCTTATTTCACATTATTTAGTATGAAATATGAGATCATATCCTTAATCACACATTTGAATTACACTTATAATATTATGTCATATACCTTCAACATATAGGTAATTCCAAGTTTTAGTCTTTCCACTATCAAGACTAATTGTGCCCTATCCACCTATCCTTGCTAATGCATTATCTCCAAAGGTAACACTTCCTCCTTATTATTATTTTAGAGTAAGAAATTCTTTATGATCTCATATCATGTATTTTTAATATCCACTTTCAATAAACCATTTTCTTGATTTTCTTTGAGCATACAGAGAAAATCCACATTCCTCTTATTTTTCTTATTTCCTTTTCCATACCTTTGTGCGTTATTCTCTCTGATTGGTATATATTATTTCTTTCTTTTCTTAGGAAACCTTAATGTGATTCTTTTACAATCACATGCCTTGTGCTCATAATCATTGCACTTATAACATTCAACATGATACAAAAGGGGAGAAAATGAGTTGTATCTTCTAACACAACCTTCATTAGTTCTATTTCCCACAAAAAACATTCTTTTAGGTCTTATAATATCTTTGTTTTTTTGTTTCTCACATCATCATTTCAAATAAAATCTCTAAAATTTATTAATTTATGACCAAAATTATTACAAACAAAGAAATAACTAAAGAAGAGATTATGCAACATAGATGTGAAAGGACTATTTGTTGGATCAACTATTCTGGATTCACTCTTTTTGATATTGTGAGAATCCTTTTTATTTCATTGTTTAAGGAGCTTTTAAGAGATTAGCATAGTTATTGGTGTTTTCTTCATTTTCCTTTTCTGACAGATTTGTGCTTGATTCTGCCTTGGTGGTCTTATGATTTTCCTTGCAGCCAAGACTTGTATTGATGAAAGGTAACCTCCGATAGCTAAGAATATCATCTAATATTTCAGTACTCTTTCCAAAATTCAAGCTTTCATTCAATTGAGAATTTTTTTCATTTAGTTCCTTTATGAAGGAAACACATTTTTATTTTATCATTTCACAATCTTCTTCCTTTTCTTTCAACTCACTTTTGAGTACTTCTTCCATCCTCATCGCCTCTTATAGTTGTGTCTTTAGGATGGAGACTATTGTTTCATCAATATCATGATCTATTTTATTCTAATATTTATACAATAGCTCCTTATAATTATTTATCTTACCTTTGAGTCTATCTATTTCTTCTAGGGAACTAACAAGTTCTGCTTCAATATTTTCTTCTCTATCAATATCATCATCCTCTAAATCTAATTTATATTCTTGATTGTATTCATCTTCTTTATCAACACTACTTGCATCAATGGCAATGATAAGAAATTATTCTTTGTCAATATTAGACGCATATTCATCACTTTCTTTTGAGGAGCTACATTCTTCTATGAAATAAAAACCTTTCTTCTTGGAATAATTTTTTATTTTGTGTTGTTAAGACTTTATTCTACTTTCATGCTTTTCTTCATCATCATTGTTTTCACATTTTTCATAGGACAATTAGTAGTGAAATTCACAATTCTACCACCATTAAAACATTTGAATGGTATATTAGGTCTCCGTAGTTTGCAAGATTGGCAAGAACAAATGCTGCAGAGCCTACATCAAAACCACTTTGGAATTTAAGGATCTAGCCATCCTAGATTCAGAGAGGGATCTCTCTATATATGTGTTTTCAAAGATATGATCTTTAAGGCTTATGATATGATATTAGGCTAGTTATAAAGCACAAGGGTTTTTGTTTGTTTTGGTTGGGATGAATATCATTAAAATGAAGGAAGTATTTTGAAGGGTAAAGTTGTGAGTAGGTTGAAAATGGTTCAGCTGATAGGATATTGAGAAACAGTGTCAATCCATTGGGCTATGGAGTCATAAAGGATTTAATTGCACAACAAGTTTCAAGAGTGGTCTATGGGGCAATTCATCTATGTCAACAGATCTCTTTAAGTTGATTTATGGTATGAAACATTAAGAAGTGGTGAAAGAATCAAACATATAAGAAAACAAAGAGAAACTTAAGATCAAGTAAGGACTTTTAACCTAGCCTGCTTTCATCATAATTAAAGGAAATACACAAAGCAACCTAAGATCAGGTAAGTACTTTTAAACTAGCCTGCTTTTGATATACTTTTAAAGGAAAACATTAAAAACAAAGAATAGCTTAAGATCAAGTAAAGACTTTTAACTTAGCCTGCTTTTAGCATATTATCAAAGGGAAACATTCATGATGAACATAAAAAGTAGCCTAAGATCAGGTAAGCACTTTTAAACTAGCCTGCTTTTGACATACTCTTAAGGGAACTTTTCAAAGAAACTGTTGGAGATAAACTAGAGGACATGGCTAACCATAAACTTCTCTAGTTCAACTTTAATTAACAGAATTTTCAAGAACATTCAAAGACAATATCTCAAGTTGTACTCAGGAAACATGGGCTTACCAACACTTCACTGGTTATACTCTATTGAATTATCCTGAAATACGCAATTAGCAGCAAACATAAAGATAAAGATTTATCAGTGAGATTTAGGGTACTTGACAGTAAATCCTAATCTATATTTGCTGTTCTTTATCAGAGAATATGGAAAGTATGGAAAACATGAGAAAAATAACAATTTACAATAATAAAAACATCACCATTGACATAAACTAGGATCCCATAAATCAGCTTGTATATTTGATGTCCAAACCAGTTACAATCTTCAAGTCCAGTGGGTCTTTACAGCTTCAAACTTCTCATCTCAGCCTATCTTTCTTCTATTACAAATAGAGCTTCAGCAACCTCAATAGCTATTTACAATCAATTAGTATTCAAATACCAACCTATATACTGTCTTCTAGAGAGGTATTTATAGGAGAATTGAGGAGGTGGAGCGAGAGAGAGGCCTATCTGTTCAATTAATGCAGAGTAAGTGCTTCTCGGCCTTTGAAGGGCCAAATGGAGAAGTTTTCAAATGTTTTTAACTCTGCTAATTTATTATTACATTAAAATTCATCAACCTTAGTCACTTTTGTTGACTTTGGGGGCTTTTTGGTAGGCTGGAAATTAATTCTGAGCTGTCTTTGGCAAATATCTCTGACCGTGCATTCAATTTGTATTCCTTTAGGTGAAATAGCTGGCAGGTGGCATTTTTGGTCTTCAGAGAAGTAAAGGCTTCTGATATTTGGCATTTAAAGCCTTTATTATGCTAATATATCTGCTTTATCATTTTTAAACCCTGATTAGGCCTTAATATTGCTTTTGGGCTTTTATAATCATCTTTGAGCTTTAAGCTTTATTTGCTGATTGTTTTAACCTTTAAAACATCTTTCTACTTTATTCACTGTGTCTTTATATTTGTAAATCATCGGTTAAGTCTTTAATCTTCTAATTTTGCGCTTTAGCCCTTGACTTTAAGCTCAAACCTTCAATCTTTAATCTTTTTTTTTTCGCTGCGTGTGCAGGTAGCTTTAGCGCTTTGGAGGGTTTATTGTGTAATCGATGTCCATGAAACACCGATTAACCTTTAGAACTCAACCCCTTCGTCCCTTTTCTGTGTGATTTGGCCTCTATTTGGACCGCGAAGGTTGTCACCTTCTGGCCTGTCCTTTTATGGACTGTAGGAGGGGCTTTCAGCCTTAAGATTTGCTATCAAAATCTGCAAAAACCAATAAAACACGTCATAAAACCCTGCGGGGTTGGAAAAAATGCATGCAGAGGCTGGCATAGGCGGAGGAGAATATGGAGAGGAGATGAAATGCAGGTGGAGAAGGTTCTATGGAGAAAACCCACGAAAATCCAGTTTAGAAACCATATTTGGCACGAAATATAACTTGGAGGTTTTAGAAATACCGCTGGCAGTTTTCGTGTTCGATTCGAGCGGTAAATGGTTTTTCCCGGAGGGAACGTGATCCAACCATTCCGCGACGCCTGTCCTTTACAAAACCAGTGATCTCGCGCGAATTTGGAGGGTTAAACCCCGGACGGCAAAAACACGTGAAATAGATCGTAGGCCGTTGGATTAAGCAGGGCAGATCCAACGGTGGGGGAAAGAGCGCGATGGGAAAGGTGCGCAGCGGAGAAAGAAAGTGGAAGCCAGGTGTCAAGCAATGGTTGGGAGAGGAGGTGCGATGGGTTAGAGATGGGATCAAATGAGGACCGTCAGATCCTATGGATCCATGGTGTAGATTTTTTCGGGGCATCGCCATTGGGACGAGAAGTTTACAAAGAAAGATGCGGGTTTTAAAGGAAATGCTGATGCGATGGGGGCTTAAACATAGGCGCTGGCGCATGATCCCGTGGAGGAATATGTGACTAGGGGCCAGGGAAAAAGGGGCCAATATCATCGGCGGGGGGAAGGGGGAGCAATGCGATGGAAAATGTAATGGCGCCGATGCGATGAGGCTAAGGGCTTGGTCGCGGGCGCAAGGTCTTGTGATGGAGGAGGACTTGGGATTTTAAGCCCTCGGGGGCTTAAATCCTGTGTTATAAGAAAGGGCACATTTAAGCCAAAAGAGGGGTTTTTTAGTGTTTTTTGAGGTTCTGGATGAAGTAAAAGGATTTTTAAGACCAAATAAGAAAGGGTTAAGTGGTTTTAAAGGGATTTTTGAGGAAAACAAAGATAAATGAGAGAGGAAAGGGGGATTTTTACAAGAAAATAAATGATATGGGGGCATTGTATGAAGATGAAATGGGGGAATGAAATGATGAAAATGGAGCCTTTTAGGAAACAATTTTCTTTGGGAACAACAGTATTTTGAAGGGAACAACAGGCTAAGGAACAACACTGTTAAGGAACAACACTGTTAAGGAAAAACACTTTTTAAGGAACAACAGGCTTCAAGAAGTCACAAATTTTGCATGATATTTGTTTCTTGAAGACCAAAAACCCGTTTTAGCCATCATTTTCTATGAATTTTTTTTACTGATGGCTAACATGGTAGTCAAATGAACTATTGACAATGTTGGACTTGGAAACATTCAAGGGGTATCCCCGATATATTTTCCCAATTATACCACACACCATTTGGGATTGGATTCCCATACAGAATATGACACGGTTACCATTTTCTTAAAGGTTTGACTTGGATCTAATTGTTAGCAAGAGAGAGAAACACATGTGTTCCTTTGTAAATAAAGTGAGTGTGCTTGGTGAGTGTTCTTTTTTAAGTGTGTTGAGGTTCTTCTACTGCAGAGGGGAAAAGAAGTGATTCCCTAAGAGAGAGGTAATAGTACCACCCTAGTAGAGACACATGCAAGCAAGAAGGATCCGTATAACATACACCAAAATAGTCCACAAATATGCAACAATAATTGCAACCAACAAAAAAAAGAAGTATCCATCTAACATTCAACAAAATAGTCCAAAAATATGTGACAATCATCGCAACCATTACAACACATTATCAATATGATAAGCACTAAAATAACCAAAATCGTTTAACTACTTTAGCGCATATGAAAAAAACACGTGCTAGCCATCAGGCTTCAAATATTAAGTAAAATTACCTAGACACATGTATATAATGAACACCACTAGCTCCGATAGTGGAGTGTTGGAGCCACTACTAGCTCCCGAAAAGAACTAGCTTGTCTCTCTAATGCCTCATGGGATGAGCCAAAGTGAAAATTCCTTTTCTCATACAATGAGGGTGTATATATAACCAATGGAGTGATTCTTCACCTCCCTTATGACTCTTTCACTGCCCTCATGATTGTTTGAATTCCTCTGACTTTACGACTTTACATGACTCTTCATATTTTGTACATGCGTTATCAAACCAGCTCAAAAAACATAAGAAAATATAGATCAAAGACTTAGAAATCAACCTCTTCAAGGGGGAAACTTCCTTTACATTACATAAATGGAAAATTCTTGGATGATACAAATAACAAAACCTCATTTCTAGATATATGAGTCCAAGGGGTCACACTATAATCCTAGCTAACATAAAAATAACAATGTAAGGGCACAACAATAACAATAGTGGGCTTATATGGGGAACAATAATAACAGTATGGGGACAACATGGGAACAAAAATAACAATAAGGGGGCTACACTAACAATAAGAATAAGGGGATACACTAGTATTATAGGGCCTAACATGCCCCTCTCCTTAAAAAAAGTTTTGTCCTCAACACTTGAGTAGTTCTGGATGGCTCTATATAAAATTCTCATCCTCAATGTTGAATCATTAGCGGGTAAGTTATTCCACTTAATGAGATACTCTGAAATTGATCGATTTCGTAGCTATCAATTTCTTGTTTCTATGACTGTTTCAGGTTCCAATATGATGTATCCTTCCTTTTCAAGTTCTGGAAATATTGTTTAAATTGGGAGAATGTCACCTATAACCTTTTGTAAGCATGAAACATGGAAAACTAGGTGCACTTAGGAAGATGCAGGAAGCTCCAATTTGTATGCCATAGTACCAATATCTTGAAACACCTTGTAAGCACCATAATAATTTGGTGATAATTTATTATCCTTCTTAGCTTGCTTGAGGGACATTTTTTTGTATGGTTGTATCCATAAAAATACCCAGTCGCCTACTTCAAAACTTCTTTCCCAGTGATGCTGATCTGCCTATTGTTTTATTTGATTTTGCGCCAAGGTGACATTATCCTTTAAGATTTAGAGAAATTTTTGTTGATTCTCGATGTGATCTTCCACTGCTTGAACCTTATAATTTTCTCTTAATGATGATGCGATGGAGGGTGGATGATATCCATAAATTTCCATAAATGGGGCCATTTTTGCTGTAGTATGGAAGGAAGTGCTATACCACCATTCAGCCATAGGTAACCACTTGACCCATTGTGTCTTTCTATTAGATACAAAGAAATGAAGATATCCTTCAAAAAATTTGTTCACTATCTTAGTTTGCCCATCAGATTGAGGATGATGGTGAGCTAATTGAGTACCCAAACAATAAATTAATTCCATTAAAAATTTTCCTGTAAAAATGGGATCTCAGTCGCTTACAATAATATTTGGGCTTCCATGTGGCTTTTGAATTGTTCCCATAAATGTAGTAGAAATTGTACTAGCTTTAAATGGATGAGTTAATGCACAAAAGTGTGTGTATATTGTAATTCTATCAACTACCACCATGATTATAGTATTTCCTTCGGACTTGGGTTTGAAAATGGAATTCATCAATCCTTGAAATGTGGAAGGTACATTAGTGAGGCCAAAAGACATGAACAAAAATTCATAATGACCCTCATGAGTTCTGAATTTTTTTTTCGGAATGTCTTCAGACTTCATTCTAATTTGATGATATCCAGAACGAAGATACATCTTGGTGAAGTAAATTGTTGCATGTAATTCATCCAAGAATTAATAAATGACAGGGATGGGAAATTTATCTTTAATAGTGAGATTGTTGAGCTTCATATAATCCAAACACATACGCCATGATCCATCCTTCTTGTGCACCAATACTAATGCAGCATAGAAAGAACTTTGACTAGGTTGAACTATACCAACCTCTAGCGTTTTTGCAACCATATGTTCAATCTCACTCTTTTTGGCATAAGGATATATGTAAGGCCTAATGTTTGGAGGAAAAATTACTAGAATCAAATGAATAGCATGATCATGATCACAAATAGGTGGCAGTCCTTTGGGAGTTTCAAACAACTTGGAATGATTATACATGAATTTTTGGATATCTGGAGAAATAGATGATTTTGATGTTTTGACCTCTAGTGAGCATAATTGTGTAATTACGCCTCGTTGTTATTTATTAAGAATCTTTGTCATGACATTAGATCTAAAAATCTTTCCCAGATTCCATGCAATTCTTTGTAATTCAACTTCCTTTTCTTCCCAAAAAAACTTCAAGAAAATTTCTTGAAAAATATTTAAAGCTATCTTCCCCAAAGATTGTAACCATTGGACTCCTAGTACAACATCAACACCACCTATTGGAATGGAGAGCATTGTATTATTCAATAAATGTTCCCCCATGTTTAGCCTTATATTATGGCACTTTCCAGAACAATTTATAGTAACTCCATTTGAAACCATCACTTAATAGTCTAGTGCTGGGTATAGGAAGCAATTCAATTCCTTGGCTACCTTACAATGAATAAAATTATGGGTACTACCTGAATCAATCGACACTATTACATTTTTATTCTTGATATGTCCTTCTATCTTGAGAGTTTGAGGAGTGGTAATTCCTTCCAATGCATTACAATATATGGTAAGATTCATTTCTTCTTTCTCTAGGGTTGGCTCATGATGTATATCCTCCTCTTTTGAAGTTTCTTGTTCATTTTCTTTCCCCCCTTCACAATCTATGTAAAATAATTTCTTCTCAGCACACTTATGAATTTTATTATATTTTTTATCACAACTGTAGTGAAGCCTTTTTGCTTTTTTTTCTTCCAATTTTATGGTGTCAACCTTGTAGGTTGTGTAAGTTTAGGTGTAGCAACACTTACATCTTTATAGTTGTGCATGGTAGGATTCCTTGTCGCCATAATTTTTCTTTCAATTTTTCTTGCCAACCTGGATGCCCTCTCCAATGAATCAGGTTCCCAAAGAAAAACCTCATGTTGGATGTTATCCTTTAAGTCCCTATGAAGACATCAATCTTGTGTTTCTTTGGAATATCAGTTACCCTTATATTCAATTTTTTGAAGTCCTCAATGTGCTCCACTATTTAACCCTTTTGTTTGAGATTTATTAATGGATAAAGAAGGTGTTTCTCTTTGTATCCTCATAATGTGCTATCATTTCCTCTGTAAAAAATTACCAAGTGACAATTTGTTTACAAGAGAAAAGCCTTTGATACCATACAAATGTATTGGGTTCTAAATATACATTTTCAATACGTGCCTTTTGTGCGTTTTGCACATTATGGAGATCAAAATATTGCTCCATCTGTAGTATCCATGTTATGGGATACTTGCCATCCAAATTCCTCATATCGATCTTTGGAATATGGTCAGTCTTCAATCCAAAATTAGAGTTTATGAAATGATTATTAAAATTTATTTTGTTCTCATCATGAGTTTCCTCTACTACCTTTTCACCATTAGGAAGCTTTTTTTGTAGCAACTTTGTCAAACATTCCTTCAAATCTTCCATGCCTTTCTTCAAATATTCCATGTTGCCTTTCAGTTCTGCTTATATACCTTCCATGAAATTATTCAACCCATCCATGTCTAATTTTAAATCATTCATGTCACATTTTAAACCATCCATGTCACCTTTTAGTTCTTCTTTTGTTCTCTTTGTGAGAGTGAATTTTTTTGCACTTGGTCTCGTAATTTTGATATATCATGTTGCAATTCTTCCTCTTCATGTGTCATAGTAGAGTTTTCTGAGGACTTAATGGGTGTGGAATCATTTTTTGGAGGAATTTTAGAATCCAATACTTATATTTATGCTTCAATAGACCCTTGGAATCCCATCAAATTTCTTTTTCAAACAAAAGTTATGCAATTTTAAAAAACAAATACACAACTTTTTCTTGATTTTTAGGAGGTTGATATTGAACCTGATTTATCTCTTTGATTTCAGATCTTAAAGATATGAAATTAGGTCCTATAGTAGTCTTATGAGTCTTATTTCCAATGGCACAAGTGAGACCTAATTTAGATTCTTCAAGGAAAATTTATGTTCAATCTCCCACAATGGCCTAGTAATGGGTTGATTCAGTAGAGTGAAGTTGTACGACGTGCCATGTGTCACCGTTTCAAACTTGAGCTCTGAAATCGATACAAAAGAAACTAAAGTCTGTGTAATTAAATCCACCTTTTACATAATTCCAATCTAATTCCTGTAATGAAGTTATGATGATTTTCCCTCGGTCACCTGTTTGAGATGAAATTATGGAGCCTGCAAAAACCCTAACTTCCACAGATCATATCTCCAAAAATATTGCGAACCAAGGTCTGAAAGTTTTACACAAACTTAATCAAGATTTTGGCTCCACGTGGTAAAAATTATAGCTTTTGAAGCCTCTTATAAAAGAAGTTATAGAAAAAATTCCAAGATGTCCTGTTTGTAACAGTGAAACCCTAGAATCCAAAGATCTCATACCAAATGTTATGAAACTAGCTCACAAAATAGAGGAAAATATAGATCAATGACTTAGAAATCAGCCTCTACAAGGGGGAAACCTCCTTTACATTACATAAATGAAAAATTCTTGGATGATACAAATGAAAAAACCTCATTTATATATATAGGATTCCAAGGGGTCACAATATAATCCTAATCGACATAACAATAACAATGTAAGGGCACAACAATAACAATAGTGGTATTTTATGGGGCACAATAATAACAATATCGGGACTACATGGGAACAAAAATAACAATAAGGGGGCTGCACTAACAATAATAATAAGGGTATACACTAGTATTATAGGGATCTACCAACATGTCCTTTGGAATTCCACTTTACAATACATCTTCAAATATGAATTTACAAAATCTACAAAAATGATGTGGCATATGGTGATTCATGACATGACACTAATGACATGGAATACATGATTTCATGGAAATTTCAAGTACTCTTTGATGTTTCTTACTATGTGTCTTCTTGAGAATGTTCTTTTATCCACCTCCATATGGATTAGAGATAAGGATTCTTTAATGATATCAGGTCTTGAGTTGCAGACACAAACTGGTGTCCCTTTTCGTTCTCCTCATTGATCAACTTGCATAATCAAATATAGAGGTGTCTTCTAGAATGTTCCCATTCTCCATGTCCTTCTTCATCATTGTGTCGTGGTATGATAAAGTCATGCATATGCAATTCACTCGTGACAAAATGACACCAGTCTGATAAACCCCTAGTATAAGATGTTGCATAATGATCAACTGAATGAGTCAAAACTAGGTAAGAGGCTTAGGGAGAGGTGAAGTGACTCTGTAATTGTGTAAATCAAGCAGTCAAGGGTTGAAATTAATCCTTGAGACTACGCAATGCATATTTCAGCATTGGACTGAGCAAAATATTGCGTAGTTGGGGAGCTAAGGGAGCCAGGCTGAGGGCTTAAGCATTGATTTTTCCCAATGCGTGGTTCTGGAAGGTAGAGGAGGCCAGGTGATTAGAAAATTACACAGTTCAAGAGCTCAGTGCCAAGGAAATGTGTAGTACTAACTCAGTAGGAGAGAGAAATTGCACAATTTTTGGGGTTAGAGGTTGAGAATGAGCAATGTGATTTCGTAGTGCATCGTCATAGGAGGAAGGAACCACACATTGTGTAGTTCCAAGAGGTACATTTGTGGCTTGAGGGCTAAGACTATGCAATTTTTAGTTTAGGAGGGTTGAATGAGGCTAAGTTGCTTGGTTGAGAAGTTTCTAGATTTGGCTAAGTTGGGGATTGATGAAGCTGATGTGAACAATGATAAAACTTGACTATGATCACACACTTAGAACACTTTATGACACAACATAGATCATCTAGAACACATGAAAAACATACTTCCCTTTGTGCAACAACTTTGTGAAAAATTATGACAAGTGTGACACCAAAGATACACTTTGTGACGACTATGACGACACTTGTGCAACTGTGCTTAAATCTTTCTAAATGAGTGAAATGAATATTTACATGGTAATATCAACCCATTTGCACAAAGATAACCCCTTTAAACCACCAAAACTATCTTTTGTGCGATGTGCGACACTTAACATGTGAAAATACGACACTTTTATTTTCTTGCAAATGGGACAAAAACACTTAGAGAAAACATATGAAATAAGACTTAATGCTTGCGAATATAGTATGCAAGATCAAGGAGGCTCCGAAATTTGGGTGTAGGACAAAATTTTGGAGAGTGTTGTAGTAGCGACAACACTTGGCGACACACTGGTAGAACTCCAATTTCTCTATCTTGGTTGATTCTTTTGTGAAAGGTATTATTTCTTCAAGAAGTATTGATTCATTATGAAAATCACTTTGGCTTCCCCACTTACCTCGTGAATAAACATATTCTCCTCTGTCCCTTATCGGTTAAACAAAAACTTAAAATTAGCAATATCACAATGTTTCAAATTAGGAAAGGGTGGTTTTATTCATGAAGCTTAGATTTTCATAGTATATTTTTCATCTCTTGTATTGATCCGCTACCATCAAGACTGGACAGTACCCCAACAAACTCACTAGAGGAACAAAAACATTGGTCCACTGCTAGCGAGCCTGGTCAGTATCCCGACGAAGTTTCTTGCTTGACCTCTCTGCAAAGGAATCCTATCTCTTCTTTCACCTTTATTTATATATTTTAAATAGGATTGTTCATAAGCACTTATTAATTTCATGGGCAGAACAGGGATCTCGACTTATTAAGAGAAGAAGAAGTTGTTCTTTCAGAGAAGCATATAAATACCTCTAAGTTAGGCTTGCTTGTTTATATTTTTCCCCTTTTCCTCATCTACTTGATTTGACAAGCGCGAGAAAACCAAAACATAAAGAACCGATTATGGGTGTAAGGTTTCCATAATAGACACAGGTATCTTGGTTCAACAAAAAACTCTCCTTATGGAAGGATCTTATTTTCCATGAGAATATCATTGACCAAAATATGTAACCAACACAAATAATGAGGACCAAATGTTAGCCAAATGTTGGGGTGTCACGAGACTCTTTTCAACTTAGCCACACACAAATAAGCCATAAAACATGTTCACACATGACGCTTATTTACATAAACGAAAACAAAACACAAGATCAAACAAATAAGAAAACAATAAAAGAAACTATGTACATAGGGCAGGGCACAACCCCAAATAATCATTGAAAATATTGTTTTAAATATTGGCCATTAACAAGAAGAGAGACAATCTTTCCATCTAGAGATTGAACATGATATGTGTGTTGGCCAATATTTTCATGCATAGTGAACGGTCCGATCCACAAGTATTGGAACTTAGTATGTTTTCCTTTTTCCTCCTGAGATTTGTCCCACTTCCAGACTAGTTCACCCACACTAAATTCATTTTTCCTGGCAGAATTCTTGTCAAACCACCTCTTGACACGACTCTGATGAAGAGAAAAATTTTCTTTGGCTTTTATTCTTTCTTCTTGAATCTTAGAGAGGGTGTCTATCCTACTTTGAACCAAAAAGAAATTCTTTCCTTGGGATTCTTATGAAAGTTGAAGGGTAGGCAAGTAGATGTTCGGGACTAGGATGCCTTCTTTTCGTGCACCAGGAAGTAAGGAGACATATTCAGAGATGGTTTTGGCATGAATTTTCACTTGGTCAACCCATCATGCATTCACAAAAGAGGAGTGCCAATTCCTCTATTCAAAGAAAAAAATATTCCTAATAATGCAGATAAGGTTCTTATTAGTATAGTTAGCAAGACCATTTCCCTACAGATATTAATTTGCAACATGTTTCAATACAATGCCATTTTCCAATGCAAAATCATATAATCTTAATGATGGAAATTACATTTCATTGTAAAAAACAATTGAACTAGGAATTCCAAACCTAGAAATGATATTATTCTTGACGAAGTTGATGAATTCCTGATCATTCACTTATTTGAGTGGAATCGCTTATGCCCACCGCGTGAAGTAATATGTAGCGGTGAGTATATAGTGGTGCTGCTTAAATGAGTGTAGAAAAATTTCACCGATGACATTTATGCCCCATTGTTGAAATGGTTTTTCCACAATGATAGGTTGCAATGGGGTGGCTGAATTCTTTCCTTGGCCGACACACTTATGATAGACTGAACACTTGTGGGCATATGCGTGAGAATCCTTGAATAAATTGGGCCAATAAAAACCAACTCACATAACTTTGTGCACTGTTGTGTCACCTGCAAAATGTCCCCTAGCTAGTCCATCATGGAGATCACATAACACTTTCTATTAATCATGTGCTTCCAAGCATCTGAGCAATACTTCATTATGGTATTTTTCTGAAAAGAACCCCATACACCAATTGGTAAGATGCTACTTTTAATTTGATTGCCCTCTTCTGCCATGCAGATAAGTGATGGGGAAAAGTTCCATGCTCAAGACACTAGTGCACATCAGTGAATAAAGAGTTTGAAATGGTAGTGGGGGTGGCTTGCTCAACATTGTACATTTCAATTTCTTGCTTCCACCTGGATGGATCATCTTTTGTTGCATTCGCCACTTCTGTTGCTAGCTGACATAGACCATGTCCCTTGATAATGTGAACCAGTTTGAATTATAAGTCATACTCTTGCAGACCAGTCATCCAGTTTTCTCTTCTCTCACCCAAATCTTGTTGGACAAACAATGATCGGAATTCTGGGCGCGAAACAATGATAATGAAATGATTCTTCAACAGATAGGGCCAGAAATTATTTACCACCTTGTAGACTCCATACACCTTTTTATCGATGGAAAGATAATTGAGTTCAGGTCCTTGTAGGCTAGCACTCATAAAATGTATTGGTTTCTCATTATTTTTATCATCTTTATGCATAATTACAACGACAAGAGAAGTATCAGAAGCTAAGGTGTAGAGAAGAAATTTCTTGTTGAAATATGGGATGTAAAAGGCTGGTGCTTTTGAAATAGCTTGCTTAATACAAGAGAAAACATCATTTTCTCTTTTATTCCTCTTGTATATTGCATCTTTATTTACCGTATCCTGCATAGGTTTTACAATTTGAGCGTAATCGAAGATGAACTTGTGGAGAAAGTTGATATTCCCAGGAAGGACTACATGGATTTATTCTTCACTAGGAAGGGAATCTGCATAATAAATCTAACCCTTTCATGGTCCACTTTAATCCCCATTTTTTTGATGATATGGCACAAGAGGTTTCTCTCAAACACTGCAAAAAATACTCTTATTGGGATTAATTGATATCCCATATTTCAGACATCGCTCAAGTATTTTATTTAAGTGGCATAAGTGTTCAGATTTCTTCTTTAAAAAAATTGTAACATCATCAAGATACACCATTATGCTCTATCCAATCAAACTACGAAATTTGATGTCCATTACACGTTGAAAGGTTGCATCAACATTAACTAGCCCACAAGGCATTCTTCTGAATGCGAATGTGTCCCACTTCGTTAGAAAGGTAGTCTTAAGTATGCAAGGATCCAATACCAAAATATAATTATATCCAGAATAAACATAAAGAAAATATAACATTTCTGACCCTGCTGCTATCTGCAATATATGTTCCATAAATGACACAGGGTAGTTGTCTTTTTACAAGGCACAGTTAAGATTTCGAAAATCTACGCATAAGCGTATTTCCCCAGACTTCTTCCTGACTGGGACTAGATTAGATACCCAGGTTGAATGTCACACCTTGTAAATGATCTAAGCATACAACAACTTCTTTAACTCCTTCTGAAGTAGGGGCTCAAGCATCGGATGAACCTTTCACAGCTTTTTTTGAAAATTCTTGGACCCTTCTAATGAATACATAACATGTTGGATTATTCATGTGTCATAAGTTTTGAGCTCATCATATGTCCATGCGAAAAAAACTCAGTATTTCTTGAAGTGGATAAAGGCTTGTTTCTCTTGTGGTGCGCAACAAGTGTCGAGATTCACAAACTTCATATCTTTCTTTGTTCCAAGGTTGACTTGTTCATGCGACAACGTTGAACTGTGGGATTTGGCATTGAATAGCACCCTAAAGCGATTGTGTAAGTCATACAACTTCTCTAATGATACCACGCTCGTTTCCATGGGGTTCTCCTTGTTTACGCGAGTTGTATCTTGCATCACTTTTTCGTGCTCCTCTTCATCAATAACTACATTTTTTAATACATTAACATTCACCATGAAATGAAACATCTTCTATTCATCATTAAAAACATGTAAATTAGTGATATTATTAGGTATAGATTGTTTATAAAGAATTTCACTAGAAAAATTGTCCCTAAGCGGTGATTACCTATTAGTATCATTTTCTAATGCATTTGCAACTGTGTTACGCTTTCTAGGAATAGATATAATATTAAAATCTTCGAATTGATAAATTAAACACCATACATCTTGTTGATAACTTTTCAAATAAGGCGACACATGGTGTACAATATTTCTTACCTGTCGTACGATGATCTCTAAGTCACCTATTACTTTAAGAACTCCAACATTTAGGCTAATGGCCTTTTGTAAGCCCATAATGAGTGCTTCATATTCTGCCATGTTATTAGTGCACTCGAATTCAAAGCATCTTGAGATCTGGTGTTTTCTCTCTCGTGGGTATACTACAACACAACCAACTCCAGTGCCCTCCTGTGTCTTTGAATCGTCAAAATACAAAATCCAAACATCATATGTAAATGAGCTACACCCTACACTACTACTACTACTACTATCTACTATACAAATGTCATTTTCTCTATTTGGACTAGGAAGGAGTTCCAACTGTGTGTTAGGTGGGACTGGGGAAGGTTGAAGAAGGTAGCACCCTATGTCAGTCTCCAAGAAGCAATTTCCAAATATCAGATCTACGAAAACAACTGTGTAATATTCCAAAATTTCATGGAATATTAAAAAATTTTGTTTTGCACTAGGAGGAGAATAAATGGGTAAGAAAACCCATTGATAATAAAATATGAATAAAAATCCCTTACAATGTGAAAAGGGATTAATAAAGAACTAGATTTCAAACCCCATGTGTGAAATGAGATAAATTGCAGATGGATAAGTCTAAAGGAGGCCAAGTCAACTGCGCAGTTATGAGAGATAAGGATCACTTGGTGGGGCAGCACAATTTTCATGAGGGGAAGATCACTTGGGGGAGGAAACCCTAAGGTATGGGGCCCATGGCAAGGCACCTTTCACTTTTTTAAAAGGAGAACGAGGTAGCCATAACTATTCATGTTTTTTATTATCATTTTACTTTTCTTCTCTGACAAGTGCATTCTCCAGCTGTTTAGCTGAGATGCAGTGCTGCTAGCACTGGGTGTTCCCGGGTGGGAATCCCATCTCTTCCATAGAGTAGATATTGGAAGATCTTGTTCTTCATATTCCCCATATTCTGGCTTGTGGCCAAAGAATTCCATTTAGCTCCATCGCAGTCTCCATTGGTGGTTGAGTTGTGTTGCTGGGTGTTGCAGGGGAGGGTTCCTCAACACCACTTTCGGCATTGTATTTTAGAGGAGGGAGTCTCCATTCCTTTGGGAGATCAGTGAGGGAGTTTTTTAGCTTATTCCCATCATCATTGGCATCAGGCCAAGAATTTTCCATCAGTAGAAGAGCATCCCTCTTCCTTGACTACACAATTCCTAGAGAGCATTTGCAGTGAGGGTTGCACTATTTTATTGGGAGGTGAGACTTCAATGATAGAATCAACCTATCATTTGGAAGGTCAATTGAAGGAGTTTATTTTATAGCGTTCATCATTTACATCAAGCTCCTTCTATTTCCAGTTCTTGAGTTGCTGCTACCCAGCAACTCCGACATTTCTGCAGGAGTGCCATTTTGTCTAGTTTCCAGCCAATCCTCTTAAGGGATTGATGTATCATCATTTCAGGGGTTGAGAGCTTGCTCCCCCCATATTTATTTGAGATTACATTTCTGCATCTTAATATTTATGTATTTACTGCTACAGTATCCCCTATAAACTGTGCAGTCTTAGCTTGGAATAAACTATGTATGCAGTGTTTCTCTATTCTTATGGGTTTGTCTCATTAATGTACTTTTGCTTGATTTGAGTGATAAATTCCTCAAGAATTTGTCTGCATTATCTGCTGCATATGTATATAATAGCTGATTACATATTCATATGACATGGCTCACTGAAATTTACGCTATCATTTCCTTTCTCAAGCAAAGTATTGTTGCAACCCTTTAATTGGGCATTTTCCGGGGAGCATTAGAGGTGGGAGGCTTGTTTAAACCACCTAAGAGGATTTCTGTGGAGCCTCATCTTGGATTTCATACTTAGATGCTCTATTATAAGGGATCCAAGTGCTGGGTTCAAGTATCATAGCAGCCATTCCTGAAAAATGTGTTTTCAGGCATGCCTTACTGAGCAATCCCAAAAGGGTATATTACAAACTGGCTCGTTCTTTCCCTCGAAGGGTGTGACAGTGTGCTTCATGTAAGACTCTGAGTTCACTGAGATTTTATTATTTCTACCCTTGTATGGAAGCCATAAATGTGACTAGTCGGTATAAAAAAACCCATGTAATTTTTTGGACTCGTCTCTACTTACCAATACACCATATGCTTCCGAGATGTCCACAATTACTATGTTTATGTACTAGTGAACTCGTTGATCGGATGATAGGAGAATAAGAAAAATTCTGAGTTCACCAATAGCATGGACAAGATTCCTATCTAGTTGTATAATTTTTGCATCTGTCTTATCCCATTTTGTGTTTATTTTCTTAGCTACATATAGTGGCATTACATTTACACACGCACTAGAATCAACTAAGAAATTGTGCACATTATCATTAAAAATTTCAAAGGTTAACAAAAATGGAGGCCAAAGTGTGTTAACATCTAATTTTAACACATTAAGAACAAATTCCAATGGACCAGAAGGCTTACCATACCTCTTCTGTGAAGAATCATTTTCACTTGAGGAAGGTTGTTCAAGAACGTGGACAAGCAGTTCCCGTTGAATCACAATCCTTATAAGTTCAAAGATTGAAATATTAGCGTGAGATTTCCTCATGTATTTGACAACATTATAATCAAGCATGATGGGAATTATTGAAGTGTCTGGGGGAGTAACTTTATCTAATACTTCTGGAGTAGTAGGCTTTCTTTTAGCACTGGAAAAAGCATTTTTCGCTGTAGCATTGTTTCCAGAATTTCTCTTAGTGCTATAAGATAAGTTCATAGGTGGTATGATATTCCTTAACAACTGTTCTTTTATTTTTTTCCTCGTCAAATCTTTTTCAGAGACTAGCCCTTGGCTTATAACCTTATATCGACTGTTTTTCTTTTGATCGGGTCCTCACTTTGTGGCGGTTCTTCAAAAGTCTTCTTTTCAGCTACGTATACACAACTAAAAGTGTTCATTGCATTCCCAAAAATGGAAATTTATTTAGCAATATTAGTTTCTTCCTTCTCTTCTGTTGGCTCAATCTTCTCATCTGAAAGTATTGTATCAAGGATGTGCACAACTAGAGAGTTCATGCTATGACTCCATTTTGGGCATGTATTTTCTGAATGATACACTTGATGAAACAAATATTATTGGTCCATGCCCATGCTTTCAAATTTCAACATGATGTTCGATCATTGCACAGACTTGGTTGACTGATTTTTGTTGCTACCAGAGTTGGCAACCCTTCTTAGAAATTTGAATTTTGAGGACTTGATGGTAAGGGTGGTCTCGCTTGACCTTTGTTTTAACTCTGCCAACTCATTGGACAAAGACTTGATGGTCTGGGTAAAGCTTTTAATATTTGTGAATTCTTTAACCTTGGCCTTACTTGACAAGGCCCGAGACCTTTTCCCATTTCTTTGGATTATTTTGATGTTTCATCATCAACAATGACTCTGATTGAACACAATTACTTTTCAAATACAATAGATTCTTTGTAATTTTATGACATAGTTTCCATCTCAACTCTCCTCATGAACTACGTGATGCTTGTTGGTAAGGAAGAAGTGTAGTAATCAATGGTCATGGAGTCATGAGGTTTCCTATTTGGAGGAAAATTTTTCAATATTCAATTAAAACTCTGGTTAAAATCTTTAACTTTCTCTTTCTTCTCCATCTTCAAATTTTCTAGCTCTTTCAATAACATGGCAGGGGTTTTTTCGGACAAAATTTTCAAGGAATAAATTTTTAAACCCCTTACAATTTTGGATTTATTTTGGGGGAAGAATGTGGTACCATACAACTTCTCTGCCATCTAAGGTACAAGGGAAACATCTACATGCAACATTATCATAACATACCTCAAAAATTTGTAGATGTAGGTAGAAGTTGTCCAAATGGTCCTCCACTTTCACTGCTTTGTCAAGGTCATACTTTGTTAACAATTTTGTCTGGGTGTCTCGGCATATTGTGTAACACACCAGGTGGAGAATGTGGGCACTCCAACATCCAATCTAGATATTGGTCCACCATGTCCTTGTCTTTATACTCATCCTCCTCTTCAGAATATGAGGGATATTCCTCTTCCTCTTTGTGACCGCCTAACCCGTGGAAAGTGTCGTCTGAGAGTACAACGTTGTCTCCGTTACCTCCATTGAAAGATGGAGGATTTTATGGTTTCTATGTGTTCTCTTCTAACTCTTCAAGGGCAGTGAGAACTAAATATTCGATTGTAGAAACAATTATCCTAGTAGGATTGGTTGCGTTCTTGTTTGAAAAATAAGGAATATTATGTATGCCCAGGATCAATCCAATGGCCTTTTAAAAGTGACGCTTTATAGGATGGATGGCTCAGATATGCTCATAGACATCTCACAAAATTTTTCCAAGACCGGGTTGAGAAGATCCATCAACTTCAGGAATATGAGTAAAAGAGGTACTGGGGATATTATTACCTTGACTGAAAAAGGTGTGATGAGGGTGGGTGGAGTTTCTAGCCATAAAAATCTAGCTGCCCTCCTTTTAGCACTAACAATGTTAACAATGTTGGACCTACCAACATTCAAGAGGTATCCTTGATATGTGGTCCCAATTATACCTCACACTGTTTGGGATAGTATCCCTATCCAAAATATGAACCGATTACCATTTTATTAAAGGTATTCCTTGGCTTTAACTATCAGCAAGAAATATGAATGCATGTGTGCCTCAAAAATCAATAGAGTGTGCCTGGTGACTATTCAGTTGTAGGTGTGTCAAGGTTATTCCACTGTGGAGGGGAAGATAAATTATCCCCTAAGAAAGAGGTAATAGTACCACCCTATTAAAGACACATGCAAGAAAGAAGGATTTGTCTAACATCCATCAAAGTAGTACAAAAGTATATGATGGTCATCACAACCATTACAATACATTCTCAATATGATAAGAACTCAAATAACTGAAATAGTTCAACTACTTTAGCACAGGTGAAAACAAACATAAATTGCAAACATTAACAGAACAATATTACAAATATTCATAATCCGTGCATGAAGAACATGTTGGCCATCAAGCTTCATATATTAAGTAAAGGTCTTAAGACACATGTGTACAAGAAACACCAGTACCTCCAATAGTGGAGCGTTGGAGCCACTACTCTCTTCCCAAAAAAACTAGCTGGTCTCTATAATGCCTTGCGAGAGGAGTTTAGGTGAAAAGTACTTTTCTCATCAAATGAGGGTGTATATATAACCAATGGGGTGATGCTTCACCTCCCTTGTGACACTTTGACAACCATCATGACTATTTGACTTCCTATGAATTTTTTACTTTACACGACTCTTCATATTTTCTACATGTCTTTTGGACTTCCACTTTACAATAAAATTTTGAATAGGAATTTACATAATCCAAAAAAATGATGTGGCGTATGGTGACTCATGACATGAAATGACATGAAACTAATGACATGGACTGTGTTAGTGTCAGTATTTGCATACTTCCACCAGGGATCAAACACATTTTGCATGTGCATCTTAGGTGTCCCACTCTAAATAATTTTCAATCATTCCATTAGGTCATGATATACAATTTTTCCACTAGTGCTTGTCCTTGTCAAGTGTCCCATTTTTATTCATAAGTATATGCCTACTGACCCTCTTTCATGTCTCCATCATTTTCCAGGAAATCATTCCAAGAGTTAAGCCATTTTCCACTCATAGGGCCAGTTTTACTTCAAACTATGTTTTTGACCAAACATAGATGAATTTGACAAAAGTGAGAGAGGCTTCTATCCATAATAGGTCCAAGAAGAAAAAATCCTTCATATTTTACACAGGTGTCATGGTTTTAGAGAAATTTCAAAAACACAGGCGTCACAGGAGAGTTTCTACACTTATGAAGTTACCTTGGAAAAATCAAGTTTTCTCATAGCTGGAGTGTCAAAATGACTTTCTTGATGAGTAAAATGATAACTAGATAGAGAAATATTCCCAATGAGCTATCATGATCTGATTTTGGAGTTGAGGAAGGCTTTCAAAAGTTTCTTTCAACATCACTCTGCATTTTTGCATCTTCATTCAACACTTTTTGACCAGTATCGGGAAAATCAATTTTTGACAAGGAAAATAAACTCCAAATAGAAAAACAAAGGTATATTTGGAAAGTAGATAGGATACGAGTTCCAACGAGCTATCATAAGCCCAATTTGGACACCAGGAAGGCCTCCAAATGTGGTTTGAAAAAGGTGTTGCAGGGACGCTTCCCGTTTGACAGGGACGTTGCGCATTTGACTGAAATTGCAGTGTATTTATCAACAACACTGCGCATTTTCCCAGTGGCTTCAAAAATTCTCTGCCAGACCTTAAAATATCACAAATTCACTTCCAAACCTTCAACAACAAATCTTCATGCCTCCAGCAAGCCAATAAGTAAGAAATTTGATTCACTATATTTTATCAAATGTCATTTTGATGTGTGAAGTTTGCCTAAGGGAATTTGGTGTCTCCTTCTATTTAAAAACCCTAGTTTTCATTAAAACCTAATTTAAAGTTTGATCTCAGTCCCTTAGCCTTCATATAACTTTCCTAATATCACAAAACACTTTCTCAAATCCCTACACTGATATCCCCTTTCCCTAAACTATCATATCCTTCAAAACTCTAAGTCCTAGGTTTTCATTTACCTAGCCTCTCTACTCCCTACCTACAATTAAATTCCCTATCCTAAAACCCTTCATAATCAATACCCCTATCACCTCCCTCATATTAAAAATTCCTATTCCCAAACTCCTCCAATTTCATCACAAAAACCCTCACTTCATACACTCACCTTCCATTCCATCATCTCCCTAGGGTTTGAAACCAAACACACCATTGATGAAGTGAGATGCATAAAAACACAAAGAGAGGCAGAGAAGGCTAAGGCCTTGCTTGAGGATACCTTGGAAATATTTTTTGAAACTGATGATGAGGAGGATTAGCCTCCAAGACAAAAAACCAAAGACTATAGGGCTAAAGAGAGCTTTAGCTCGGGAAAGACAGAGAGAAGCTGAATTGGGAGAGCATCTCACACCAAGTGAGATATTATCCCTAGAGATTAGAAAAGATAGGGAATCATGGCTTGATAAAGCCAATCTACATTTGGAGAGGTTACTTAAGAAGGCCAACAAAAACAATGAATTTTTGAGGGAAAAAGTTAAACTTCATGCACAGAAAGAGAGAATTTCATTAGCCAAGCTTAAAAGAGTGAATGACAAAATTGAAAGTTTGACCAAGCAAGGGGAGAAATAAAATTTGGAAATACTTGCTGAGGTGTCAATTCATGCCTCAGTCACTCAATGAGCAAGTAATCCACCAATTTTGGCATAATTTTTCACTCATGTTAATTTCTGCAAGTTTTGATAATTTTCAACTCAGAAATTTTGCTAAAGGCACAACGACCTGGACATTGTGCTCTTTTTGGGGCCTCCAAATGACAAATGGACACCACCATCAGGTTTTTAATGATGAGGACATCAACCCTATCCAGTTTTAAAATATTTGGAGGAGAACTAGTCCCTAAAACATCCAAAAAACCACCTAAAAATCATGTTGTTGCCTCCTTTTTGACCTGGTCGTTGTGCGTTTACCAGTCCGGGGAGTTTGGATTTTTGATAGGTCAAATCAAAACCATTTTGAAAAATGAAGATTGATCTAGAAAATAGACTCAGAGATATTTCCAATGAGATATCATGGAGCTGATTTTGACATCGGGAAGGCACTCAAAACCATCATGCAAAACAGGCTATTTTTCCTTCTTGGACGCTGCGTGTTTGCCAGGAAATTTCCAATTTTCACAGTCTTCTGCAATTTTTCTCCAGTTTGACTTTTCACCTCGGGAAAATGAAAAATGACTAATTTAAATGGTCAATATGAATGTAAAATTCATGTTTTAACTTTTATCTAGGGTAAATACATTAGGTAAGTCATTAATTGAGGTCAAATGAATAAGTTCTTAGAGATAGGAATGAGTCACTTTCTTCATCCTATACTCTAGCTTGCAGTTCAGCTTTTCATGTAAACCTCCCTCATCTCATGGATTCGACCCGCTGAGGCTAGGATGATTTGTTTTGAGGTATATATCTTCTTTTTCATTCTCATTAGTAATGGTTGGACTGAGTTGGATGCTTGGATTTTGAAGAGACACACTTTTATATCAGTTCCGAGGAAGACTATTAATCAAATTTGCAGCTATTTTTATGGGATCCATGTGGTATGGTGTTTAGTTTCAGTTTCTCCTTTTGTTCTCAGTTGTTTGAATTTTTTGTTTATTTCATCCATCATTTCATTTCTATTAAGTGAATTTTTTCAAGTTTGATGAAAAAAATCCATAATTTCTATGCTCTGTTTTGGGTAAATATTCACAGTCTGTAATTTCTTCAGTTTAGAAAGAAACCATGATTTCACCTTGCTCTTTCTAGCTCCTCACCTGTCTTGATCATCCCACCATCAAAATACTAAAGTGCTAAACCACTATACCTACCTTTCCCCATAGAACACCCTGCAAATTTTGACCTAATTTCCCTTGCCCTGACTGTTTTGCTCCTTCTGATCCAGCACAACCCTATACAATCAAAATCAAAACCTTGAGCTACTATACCTAGCCTAATATCTTCTTTCCACAGTCATATTGGTTGTGATATATATGGAGAGAGCCCTCTCCTTGCCTAGTAGGTCTAGCTACTTGGCTAAGCATGGTTTGTGGTTACCTCATAATTGCCTTTTTCAGCCTGAGGTTCAATTCGAGTGATAACAGACTGCATTATGACATGGAAATTTCAAGTCCTTTTTATTGCTTCTTTATATGTGTTTTCTTGATAATTTTCTTCTATCTACCTCCATATGGATAAGAGATAAGGAGTCATTAGTGATATCAAGTATTGAGATGCAGTCACAAACTGGTGTCCCTTTTCTTTCTCTTGGTTGATCAAATTTCATATTTAACTACAGAGGTGTCTTCTAGCATGTTCCCCTTCTCCATATCCTTCTTCATCATCATTTTATGGTATGATAGAGTACCTTCATCTGAAATTCACTAATGACAATATGACATCCATTTGATAAACCCCTAGTCTAAGATGTTGCATAATGATCCATTGACTGAGCCAAAACTAGGTAACAGACTAAGGGAGAGGCTCTATGACTGCACAATTATATATCTCAGGAAGTCAAGGGTTGAGCTTGAGCCTTGAGAGTGCGTAATGCATAGTTTAGGCTTGGACTAAGCAAAATATTGCACAATTGAGGAGATAAGGGATTCAGGTTGAGGTTTGAGTATTGATTTTTCCCACTATGCAGTTTTGGAAGGTAGAGGAGGCCAGGTGATTACATAATTATGTAGTTCAAGAGCTCAGGGCTGAGGCTTGAGCCTTGTTATTACGCAATTCATGGTACTAACTAGGAAAGAGAGAGAAATCATGTATTTCTTGGGGTCATAAGTTGAGCTTGAGAACTCTGATTGCATAGTGCACAGTCCTGGGAGGCAGGAAATATGCATTGTGCAATGTCAATATGCATGGTTGGAAATTGAGGGATGACACCACGTAATGCACAGTTCAAGAGGGTTGGATGAGGATAGGTTGCTCGGTCGGGAAGTTTCCATATTTGGCTAAGTGTGGGATTGATGAAGCTGCTGTGAAAAATGATAGAACTTGACTATGATAACACACTTAGAAAACTTGGTGACACAACATAGATCATCCAGAACATGTGAAAAACATACTTCCCTAAGTGTGACAACTTTGCGACAACTTACAACAAGTGTGACACCAATGATACACTTTGCTATGACCACGACGACACTTGTGCGACAATGCTTAAAACTTTGGAAATGAGTGCAATGGATGTTTATATGGTAAGATCAAGTCATTTGCACAAACATAACCCCTTGAAACCATAAAAACTAACTTTTTTGTGATGTGTGACACTTAACATGTGAAAATACGACACTTTGATTTTATTTCAAATGGGACGAAAACACTTAGAGAAAACATATGTAATAATACTTAATGCTTGAAATGACAGTATGCAATATCAACGAGGCTTTGCAATTTCGGTGCAGGCCAAAATTTTGGAGGGTGTTATAGCAGGGAAAACAAGAACTTACCTCGAATGGTATGACACACGTTTCATGTCCCTAACTGTGTGGGTTTGTCTCCAGATACACGCCAACCCTTGTGGCATTTATGAAATAGTTGTTCTACTTGGTGAAATAGTGGAAACCGTATGTACGATTTTAATGATCCCACTAAGTGGAAATTACTCATTCTCGTTTAAAAATAAATAAAAATTTGAATGGTAGCTTACTTTTGTATTATCTAGCTCTTATTTTCAGCTTTCTCACAAATTCTTCTTCTTCTGCATCTAACTCTTTTGTCCTGTTTAAAATTTTGAAATATGTTTCCTTCAAAGTTGGCTTTCCTTTTTCTATTGTCATTTTATATGTGGTGAGAATCCCATGTAGCTCATTCATATTGAAATTTTTAGTATCCTTCATTTGTTCAATAGTTTATATAATTTCATTAAATCTTAAAGGGATATATTTAAACACCTTCTGTACAATATCTGATTCCTTAACTTCTTCACCAAGTCCTTTGAGAGTATTGAAATCTCATATGCATGAATGAAGTAGGCTTCAATATCTTCTTCATTATCAATCTTCAAACTCTTGAATTGTCTTCTATGGATTTGAAGTTTTTTCCTCTTCACCTTTTCATCTCCTTCATAGCTATTTTAAGGTTGTGCTTTGTAGATTCACAATGTGTTACTTTGACAAAATCTTATTTTGATAGGCCACACAATATGGAATTTATGTATTTTTTATTATTTACACAAGGATTCTTACCATATTGATCAGATGGAGGAGTTACTATACATTTATAACCATCTAATATAGATTTATAAATTTCAAAACTAAGAGACATTAGATAAGCCCTATTATGTACCCTCCAGAAGGAATAATTTGTTTTATAGAATAATAGATCTCTTCTTGTAAAAGAACCTTCATGTCTGGCCATGGTACCCTCTAAGATATTCCTTGTAGTGGTTGGATTTAGTTTTAAGGAACCTAATCAAATAATAGCCATTGGATTCACACTTATATTGAGTGGGGGAGGATGAATCAATATAACACAAATTCTTAGTTATTTAAATATTCATGAATCATAACCAAACAATCTCATCGATGGAACATAAGATATAAAATAAAAATCATTTATAACAAATATTTGGAGGCACCAACCTACAAGAGACACCAACAACCTTTGCTACAAAATTTGTAGGAACCAACCCACAGGAGACACCAATGCCATTTGGTGAAATAGTTGTAGGTACCAACCTATAAGAGACACCAATCTCCTTTGTTGCAATATTTTTAGGCACCAACCTATAAGAGACACCAATTCCATTTATTTCAAGATTTGTAATAACCATCCTATAGGGGACACCAATCCCCCTTGTTGCAAATATTCATAGGCACCAACCCACTTTGCGAAATCTGTTTGTTGTTTCTTCCTTCACCATATCTATTAGTGACTTTTTCCTTCATTAGGTTTTCTTGCTACTTTTTCTTTCAACATGTATACTTCTCCCAAAAACTATTAGCCTCTTCCTGAGAAAAAAACTAGTACAACATGGCACACATCCAGTTTTGCAAATATGATTCTTAAATTTTTACTTGAGGAACTTCTGTATGTATCCTTAGACCTATGAAAATTTTAGAGTTTGAAAAAATCCTATAAAATAAGTTATAGAAAAAAATCCATATTGACCTGTTTGAAATAGATTTCAAGATCATTTAGGAATCATAACTTTCTTAGTTCATATCTATGAAATTATAGCGGAAAAAATTCTCCAATTTTGAAAATATTTATAGGAAGATATCCCCTATATCTCCTCTAATTTTCACAAATTGAATTATCCCAAAAGAAAAGTTCTAGTGAAAATTCCAAGCTAATATGTTTTAAGCTCATTTCAAGAGCATTGGGGAACCCTAACTTCCTCAAATCATATCTTATAAATTACAGTGAGCCAAAGTATGAAATTTTCACCACAAGTATATGATAATATCCTATCTATCCCCTCTATTTTTTACCATCTAAATCATCCTAGAAGAAACGTTATAGCGAAAATTACAAGAGACCTATTTGAAGTAGATTTAAAGAGAATTCAGGAACACTATCTTGCTCAAATAGTATCTTGTAAATTTCAGAGAAAAAAATCCTAAGATTTCTACTGCATATACAAGAGTATCTTCTCTTTACTTCCTCCATTTTTTACAATATGAATCATCACAAAAAAAATGTTACAAAATAGGGAATTCCAAGCTTACGTGTTTGAAGTAGATTTAGGAGCATTGAGGAACCCTAAATTTCTTCAAATCATATCTTTGAAATTAAAGTGAAATAAAGCCTAAAATCATACTATATGTACATGAAGATATCCCCTCTATGCCCTCCTATTTTTAAAGTCTGAAATATCATTAAAAAAAAGATATAGAAAAAAATTCCAAGATGGCTCATTCACTCCACAAATCACATTTTTTCTCCATATTTAAGACCCTAAGAGTATTCCCCAACTTATTTTGTGAACCTTAGATCTATTATTTATTGGATGGTATTAAAATTCACTCATATATCATTTATCTATAGTGTTTCTACATTCACTTATGGGGTTGACTTGTAAAATTGACAGGGCTAACTTGTACTTACTAGTTGGACCATCCTAACATAATATTTTATATATCCTCATTCCTATGGATTTATAGGGAGTTCCATATAGTAGTGGAAAGATATAGAATACTATTTTCAAGAATATATTATATTATCTCATTCGAGGTAGGTGTTTAGTAAAAATTCCTTCAACGATAAGGTATACAAATTGGGCATCAAAAAAAAATTGGGTATCCAATCAATATTTCCAACAACCTTCATATTGAAATATTTATATTGGAAACCTACACTCTCCCCATATCTTTGATATCAAATACAACAATATTTCCATAAAATACTTCATGTATAACTTAATTCTTCACGTATTAAGCCTCCTTGATTAAGTAGGATCTAGTTACTTTGAATTGATTTAATTGTGCAAGTAAAATAAATAAATTGCAAGGCTTATAAAAAATATGGCATAAACATCAATGTTGGCTCGAGGGGTCCTAAACCAGGTTCAGAGGTTAAGGTTTGCCAACAAACCCCTATACTACTAGCCCTTTTGGTAGTGACCTGCTTGCGTAGGCTAAAGTCTCACCCGAAGCAGTATGGGAGGGTGCTGGAGCCAGGTTTCCGCACCCTGGGAGAGGGTAGGTAAGTCAGGAAGAGCTGCGTTCGACTTCACAAATATCAGATCGTATATCACAAAACCTAGATCTACTAGTCCCTTCACATCTACGTGCGCAGTACCACTTATAATCATAGTAAACAAAATATACATGACAATAAAGCAACTACCATGGCTATAAAGTATAACAGACAGATTCAGATCAAATGTCACATAGCATAAGAAAATAACACAGTTACTTTCAGAGCTCAACATAGAACCATGCATAACATAACCGATATCATAGAGTTGCATTAAAAGATATTCCAACAACCTTCCACTTTCATTAATCCTTCAGATCCTTTTACAATACCCAAAACCCAACCTGCGCACATAGCAACATAATCCACACACAACAGGACTGAGGATCTCCGCACACATAACCAACTGGAGTCCTTTCCCCAATAACCCAAAACAGATCTAATAATTTGTGATTCGCACCAGTATTAACTCATTTTCTGCCTTACAACTCAAAAAGGGTTCAACTACTTATACTACTTTAGCCTACGCATCTGATGGTTTCCAAACCGTGGTTTGCGGACTCTTGGTCTACCCTTAACCCACTTACAATGCATTAGGGGCTTTGACCCACCCCAAAACCCCTGCGTTAGACTAAATATAATAAAAAATATACAAAATGGACCAGATTCGCAGCTTTGCAGGAGACCCTATTCCAACAGTCCCCCAACAAAATATTGCAACTCGTCCCAAGTCACTGTGGTGGTGGAGTCTCCACCTGAGCCCACAATGCAGTGATGGTTGTGACCAACAGAGGCAACACTTCTTAACTCTGAGCAGTAGTGCTCTACGCAATATCTACGAGCTTCTGTGATGTCGGTCCTTCTATCGCAGCAGTGACACTCTCCAGTGTCTGTTTTAGTCACTTAATAGAAACATCAACATCTTGTGAGAGCTGGAGGGCTGCGGCAGCCCATGGCTTCAAGCGTTCTTGATCTCATCTTGGAGGGTGTTGCTAGTCCTCAATCGCGCCAAACGCTGTGCAGGAACCAAGGTGGGTAATGTAGCCTCGATCTGCTCGAAAGCTTCCTCCTTCTGTTGCAAGTCTTGATTTATTTTCCAGAGGATCAGATCATGTTGGACCTTGGTCCATAGCTGCATGGCGGTCTCCAACAACTGGTTGCCCTGAGAAATCTTCCCTGTAATGGTTTTTGTAGCCGTGGTCACTAGCGCAGCACATTTGTAATATTCCTACTTAGCCTGAGCTAAAAGGAATATACATTTTTGTTTCATTTTCTGTTGCATGAATAAATGAATAAAAGAGGACATGTAAAACTCATAAAAATAATGAATAAATCAATGCCCATATGAACAAGGATAAATCTGGGCCTTGTAAAAAAATCACTTGTAGGTGTGAAATGGGTTTGAGCTATGAGACTGGGTCAACCTTGACCAAATCTACAAAGATCTCTAGATATAATGTACCTCATGAAGGGACAGCGCAGTTCTAGATGGAGGCCCCTCATGTGAAAGGAGCTAACTCATCAAGGTGGTTTAGGGTTTGCCAAGGATTTCATCTTATAAAAGGAAGGGGTAGGCAGCAAGAGAAGGTTGTTCAAGATTATTATTTTCAGAAGGTATTGTCTGCTGAGACATTCCTCATTGGGGGTTTTCCTATTTAGGAATCCTACCTCCTTCCTTGAGCAACTCTTGGAGGAGCCTTGTTTGTCTTGTCCACTATCAGGCTTGGGCCAAGCTTCACCTTACACCTACAACGCTGATCCTGTTGAGGGTTGGGTTGTCCTTGTGAGTTGCAGCAAGTGGAAATACTATATCTGCTTAGATCTATATTATTCTAGTGCCTCTTCTCAGTGAGTGTGTCTTTTAACCTCCTGGAAGAGGGCATTAGTTGTTGAGCTTCAGATATAGACTCTCGAATTAGGCCAAATCATTCTCAGAGCCTACAACGCAGTTTCTATCCTTGAATTGCGTTATTTTCAAGTTTGCAATTGCAGGGTGTTTTGTTCGAATTTTGGAGGCGAGATCTCTGGTGTTAGGATTCTTCCTCTCACTGTGGTGATCCATGGATTGGCCATCCAATCCATGTTTGTTTTATATCTGATCTATTGTTCTATTTTATGATTCATAAAGTTCTAAATATTTCTACAGATCTGCAACTCTAGATCTCCGATCTACTCTCTGTGCTTCATTTTTTGTACAAAACCCCAAGGGGAATGTATAGATGATATTTTATTGTGCACAGATCTACTCTAGATCTAAGTATTAATAAACTATTTCTTCAGCCCATCAAAATAACACTGTCAGGTTTATGTAGAGTTTTCTTGTGGTTGTAGCACCTCATTTCTGAGGATTTTTCCTGTATAGTCTTATGATTTCTCTTGTACAATGTATGGGCTGTAATATACATCTAATTTTATATTATATATATGATCTTTGAACCTCCATATCAGCCTACTTCTTTGCTTCAGTGGATCTACGTAATTTTCTGAGCATAATTGTTCATTGTTGCTGCAGTCCCTTCGGGGCATTTTTCAAGCAAACTAGGTGTGGGAGATTTGTTTAACCCACCTAGGAGGATTTTTTTTTTTTATCCTCTTGGATTTATGACTTAGATACTCATATCTAAGGGATCCAGGTGCTGGTTTCAAATCCTGTAGCATCCATTCTTGGAAAATTCGTTTTCCAGCCATACCTTGCTGACAGTTCCCATTTTGGGATATTACAGTGGTATGAAAGCTCCTTTCTTGGCATAGCCTATGCTTTCATTGGAGAAACATAGCCATGTTGTAGTCAGAATAATATGAGCCTCTTACTGAGAGGGAGAAGAGGTATCAGAATATAAGCCACAAGAAATTTGATTACACTGCTGAGGATCAAGACAAGGGTAAAGCCCCTGAAACTGGAAGTGATAAAGAAGGAGAAGAGTTTGCAAGAACTCCTTTGGTGGCCATGAAATATCTTGATATAGAGATAAAAGAGATGAGAATGGATAGGATGAAGGAATCTCCTAGGATATTTCATCCTGGGGAAAGCTCTGGCATGTCTCACCACTAGAATGGTCAACTAGTGAACTAGCCACAAGCTCGACAAGCTCCACAACGCTCTACAATGCCTACATTATTGGTTGTGGAGAATGAAGGGCCACAAGAGAAAGCATCCCTTGAAGACTAATTTGAGGAATATGAATCTCAAAATCAGAGATTTAGGGACCACATGAGTTTTCAATAGTTTTGTCACCTCAAGGAAAAAAGGAGACCAAGGCACCAATATAGAGATGGTGGATTCTTTCAGAATCATGATAGAAATCACTCTATGGGAAGATTATTCTTGCCCATGTTTGATGGGTCATCCACCAGTTCTACCAAGGCATGGGTAGAAAAGCTATATATCTACTTTCAATTGAACAAAGTCCCTGAGATTGAAGCCATCGAGATTGCAGCGCTGCACTTTGAAGGTGAAGCACACAATTGGTGGTTCCATGGGTTGTCTACATTGGGACATGCCAATGTGACTGCCTATTTTGAATTCACTAGAAGGCTAGTGGAGAGGTTTGAAAGAAAGTATCCAGAAGCACCTTTCATGAGCCTTGCAAAGTTAAAGCAATTAGGGAATGCAAAAACTTATATCTCTGAGTTTATGAGATTATCTGTTATGGTTCCCGATTTGTCTACAGCAAGGAGGGTGTACATGTTCATCGATGGCTTGGATGAACCTTTGCATGGGTTGGTTAAATCTACCAAGCCCACCACTCTGCATGATGCCATTGAGAGGGCTAGAGACCTCCAAGATGCCTTGCCAAAAGCAAAGGCAAATTTCTAGAACAAGGCCCCTTACCTTTCTAAAGGGAAGGAAGAGAAAGCTGCTCCTTCCAAGGAGAGATCATTCAAGAAGCCTCTTCATATTGAAGTTAGGAGGGAGTTGAGAAATAAGAGACTATGTTTCACTTGCCAAGAATCATGGGCACCTGGACATAGATGTGCTGCTTGGAAAGCACATTACATAGAAGTCTTCTCAGATCTTGAGGAGGAAGAAGAAGATGACGAGCCAAGAATAGGTCACAATGCTGACAATGTTGAGGGAGATCCAACACCATCCGGAGATGGGAATGGAGCCTTTTCTCCAATAGGAGGAACTCTTGCATCTTTGAGAGGAGTACCTAAGTACTTGACCTTAATAGTACAAGGTTCAATCATGAATCAGAGGGTATCTGTACTGATTGATAGTGGGGCAACCCATAACTTTATTGATGCTCATCTTGTGAAGAGGAGAGCAATCCCCACTGATAATTTTGAAGGATTCTCTGTTTTGGTCCCAGGAGATAGGAAAATGCAATGCATGCACTATGTCCCATCACTTTCAGTTACTATGGGGTCCTACACTTTGGTGGATCGCTTTTTTTGTAGTTGACATACCAGACACCGATATCATTTTGGGTGTCCAATGGTTGATTACATTGGGGAAAGTCACCACTGATTGGAAGGATTTTCAAATGAAATGGGTGGACATGAAGAGTGGTAAAACTCAAATTATCCAAGGCATGCATACTTACCCCTCACCTAGAACTTCCACCCAAACAACAGAGATGGATTTGCGCAGTGGAAGCAAGGATCTCACAATCCCTTCTCTTATGTTCATGAGGATTCTTCATGGGACATTCCTATCTAGTGGCAAACCACCTGGAAGGCCACTAGATTTAGATCTTGTGGGGGAGACCTCACAAAGTGCTGCTCCAAACTTAGATCCAGGAGGGATTGGAGAAATGGAATACCAAGCTATAGCACTGGGAGGCTTGAGACAGCTCAAGAGTAAGGGGGATCTTCTCCCTTCATCACTATCACCCCCTCTCATTTCTAGATCTGCGTTGTGGAAGGAGGAGAATGGGAGGATAAACCTTCCAACACAAATCTTTGGCATGAAAAATTTCAAAGAAGAGATCAGAAACATGACATACACTTCCATGGAGGTATCATCAGTGCTGTCATTATTGAGCAGTGTGGATCTGTACTGGAAATCTCAACTGCTTGTAGAGTATTCCAAAGATCTCCACACATGTATGATACTAGATGACCTATAGCAAGAAGAGGGCTACTTAGTACAAGGGGGAGTCATATGCTATCATGGTATGGTATTCATGTCTAGAGCTTCCAAGCTCAAGCAGAAGATACTACAAGGGGCACACAAACAATTCTTTCTCAGCCATATGCAGTCCGTGAAGATCTACACCTTGATCATGAGGAGCTTTGATTGGGAAGGGATGAGAGAGGGTGTACATCAACACTTTCAAGAGTGCATTAGCTATGAGGAATTGGGACAGCCAATGGAATATTTTCAAGAGTCATTTTATCCAGTTCTTCCTTCTTTTGAGAGAAGGGAAATGCCCATGCACAACTTCATGTGTATGAGGAACTATGATGGTAAGGGATCTGATCATGCAAAGAAAGTTTTTATTTTATGATCTATCACATTATTTTACCATGTTTTTGTAGGTGATGAATCCTAAAGGAAATGAGAGATCATGTGGATCTCATGGCTTTTGGAGGGCCAATAGAAATTCTGAACTTGGCCACTCCCTTGTTTTGCAAAGGGAGATTCCTTTTCATGATGGGTGCTTCCCAAAGGCACAAAACATATCTGATATCTTCAGCTATGTTAAGATGACTAATGCAGCAAATGTGTGGTGGGAATTCCACTTGCCACACCTTAATCTAATGCAGGTAGGAGATGCACTGTGATGGCAACACATGTGGGATTTGACCCACCTCCTCAAGCTCAAATTTCTGTTTGCATATATGTAGTTTTTCTTCCATACTTGGATGACATAGTTGTACTATTTATGGGATTGTATGGAGGGAGGATGGGCAATTTATATGTACCACATGGAATGGAACTTCTCTATGTACCTCATGCTACATGTTTTAGAGAAGGCATTGCTCCAGCCATGTTTATTTCTGTTGAATTTTTCACTGCTTGTGGGATGGACTATGCACATCTTATGATAACCTTGGAGGAACGAATTCATGATGCGTTGGCTTAGTGAACACTTAGCTTATGAGGAGGACTTGATCCTTTATGGTGTGACCAATGGAGGAGGGGAAGTACTGCAGCACTCACCCTATCAATTTCTTGAGGACAAGCAACATTTTGGAGGGGAGGACTGTAATATTCCTACTTAGCCTGAGCTAAGAGGAATATACATTTTTGTTTCATTTTCTGTTGCATGAATAAATGAATAAAGGAGGACATGTAAAACTCCAAAAAAGAATGAATAAATCAATGCCCATATGAACAAGGATAAATCTAGGCCATGTAAGCAAATCACTTGCAGGTGTGAAAGGGTTTTGAGCTATGAGACTGGGTCAACCTTGACCAAATCTATAGCGCTGTCTAGATACAATGTACCTCATGAAGGGACAACGCAGTTCTAGATGGAGGCCCCTCATGTGAAAGGAGCTAACTCATCAAGGTGGTTTAGGGTTTTCCAAGGCTTTCATCTTATAAAAGGCAGGGGAAGGCAACAAGAGAAGGTTGTTCAAGATTATTATTTTCTGAAGGTATTTTCTGCTGAGACATTCCTCCTTGAGGGTTTTCCTATTTATGAATCCCGCCTCCTTCCTTGAGAAGCTCTTGGAGAAGCCTTTTTTGTCTTTTCCACTATCAGGCTTGGGCCAAGCTTCACCTTACACCTACAACACTGATCTTGTTGAGGGTTGGGTTGTCCTTGTGAGTTACAGCAAGTGGAAATACTAGATCTTCTCAGATCTAGATTATTCTAGTTCCTTTTCTTAGTGATTGTGTCTTTTAACCTCCTGGAAGAGGGCATTAGCTGTTGACCTTCAGATCCAGACTCTGGCATCAGGAAAAATCATTCTCAAAGCCTACAATGTAGTTTCTATCCTTGAACTGCGTTATTTGTAAGTTTGCAGTTGCAGGGCGTTTTGTCTGCATTTTGGAGGAGAGATCTCCAGTGTTAGGATTCTTCCTCTCACTGTGGTGATCCATGGATTGGCCATCCAATCCATGTTTGTTTCAGATATAATCTTCTGTTCTATTTTATGATTCAGAAAGTTCTGAATATTTTTGCAGATCTGCAACTTTAGATCTCAGATCTACTCTCGTGCTTCATGTTTTGCACAAAACCCCAAGGGGAATGTATAGATGAGATTTTCTTGTACATAGATCTGAATTAGATCTATATTTTTATGTACAGATATGTTACAGATCTAAGTATTAATAAAATGCTGCTTCATCCCATCAAAATAACGTTGTCAGGTTTATGCAGAGTTTTCTTGTGGTTGTAGCACCTCATTTCTGAGGATTTTTCTTGTGTAGTCTTATGCTTTCTCTTGTACAATGTATGGGTTGTAATATACATTTGATTTGCTGTTATATATCTTATATTTGAACCTCTATATCAGCCTACTACTTTGGTTCAGTGGATCTATGTTATTTTCTGAGCAAAATTGTTCATTGTTGTTGCAGTCCCTTCGGAGCATTTTTCAAGAAAACTAGGTGTGGGAGATCTGTTTAACCCACCTAGGAGGATTTGTTTTTGACATCCTCTTGGATTTAGGACTTATATACTCAGATCTAAGGGATCCATGTGCTAGTTTCAAATCTTGTAGCAGCCATTCCTAGAAAATGCATTTTCCAATCATGCCTTGCTGACAGTTCCCATTTTGGGATATTACAGCACTGGGCTCGTACCTCCGGGGGTGTTTCGGGCTGCAATTTGGCCTGTAAGTCAGTTATTTGCTACTCTAGCTACGTCTTAATGACCTACATTTCTATCCTGGAAGCTTTCAACAATAAGACCAATCCTTTAACCTTAGCCCAGGGGGTGGCTGCGGCCAGGATCTCTTCCGTAACCTCCGTGCAGAGCTGATGGATCAAGGTTTCGAGCTCTTCTTGCTACGCTCTTATTGCTACGCGACAGCGAGGAGCACTTCCGCATTCTAATGTGTGATTATCCATTCAGCCACGCTGAGTTGTTGGTGTACTTGCTTGTCTCGATGGTGAATCTCCTGAAACACAGTAGTGTGGAGACCCTACAATACGTCGTGGGGCAGCTTGGCTAGATTAAACTACACCCCTACACCCGCTTGGAGTTGTATACCCTAGTCCTACAAAATTATCACAAGGGTGACGCTCGATACGAAACATATATGACTTTCTTCTGTTGCTAGCGGTGTACTGCTAGATGCCAAGGGGATCCGTCCTTGAACCATGCTAGTCTGTAGTGTGTCTGTCTTTAACTACAAGGTGCGAAGCTCGGTTTAGACGATGTTGATTGCAACCCTCTGTTTTTCATCTAAAGCTAACCATTTTTCTTCTGTGGCTAGTGTGACTGCATCTGCAATTTGTTCGAGATCTCCTTCAGTCAACGTAACCGTCTCATCTCGTTCCTTCCGTTGGGCATGCTGCTTCTTTCGGGTTCCATTGACAGGCTCGCCTGTTCGCTTTGTACCTCCGATGTTTACTTCCCTCTTGCTGATATTTGGCTGTGAATCGACATGGGTGTTAGCCTCGGTGTTCTTCATGGTGGTCTACTTTGGCTGCGTGTCCTTTTTCATGGCTATGCATGAGTTTGTCCCTGTGACTCTAGTCTCCTTGATGACAACAAGTGGGAGCACCTGCGTCGTGCTAGTACTTGCGGTGCCCCTTGCACTGGATTTGAAGCCTCTCTTCCAGGCAGGAGGCCATAGCCCAATCACATTGTCAATTTCCTCGTCTGCTACCATATAAGGAAGTGACGTCCATGTTTTATCTTTGTGGCCGTAGATCTGAATGTTGTGCGTGGTAACCTGGAATGTTGCAATACTTTTGTATTTGTCATATACTATGGGGGGAAGCCAAGGTTGAGAATTTATGGTTGCAGCCACACTACTTTGGAAGAGGACCCAGAAGACTTGGTTATCTTCTATGCACTGCACGTCCTTGGAATCCCACAAATGGGCATACCGAGCCCCTTCACACATATCTAGGGTGAGCTCAGGGAGGACCAACTCCGTATGGGTTTCCTAGGCAACTAGGGCTATAAGAAATAGTAGCCAGGCATATCAAAAGGATTTTCCCTGCTCCTGCGATTTTCGGACATTGGTCAAGAACTCATCGCATAAGTATTGGGCCCAATTGAGGCAGATCCCTTTTGCACACTGACCAGCTAGCCGAATGACATAACCAGGGATGGTTACGACCTAGAACTTTCACATTAGCTTGCAAGCTAATAATATGGTACCCATTTGTGTAGCAGGGTCATTGATAGATTTGATGATGAAGCCCCGCGTATTCCTTTCCACATGGTAGGTCTTACGCACATATTCAGCAGTGTCCCCCTCATATTTCTTGCCCATACGCTCCAGAGGGTGCGACCCGTTCATGGGAAGGCGGAAGGCCCATAATTCTATGAACCAATGCAACATTTATGGATACTCTGTCCCGAATCCATAGGAAGCCATCGTGAATTAAGGTGAGAAGATGTTGGGCCAGCCGATCCGTGGCGTTGTAATGGCCAAAGAGGGGCATCCACAGTAGGTTCAAAATCCTGCATCTGGCCAATCCGCTTACCCAGCGCTAAGGAACGACTGTGACCCCATCATCCGCATAAATTGTGTCGATGTACAACATGGGGGTCAGCTCATGGAAGGCTTCATAATTTTCCAAGTCGTGATCATCGAATTTGACCTCATGGAGCTTCCCGTAGGGGTCACTCAGGACAGGGACCTCTCCCAGGGTTAGCGGTGTCTGCAGATAGGTAACTAGGCCATTGAGGTTCTTTGGTGTGCGTGTTGAGGGCCTACACAGGAGGATGAAGGGAGGTAACCAGTTGATCGGATTAGCAGACACGACTTCCTCCTCCACAGCCTAATTCTGGGGCATTTCTCGCGGGGATTTGGCATGCCTTGGGGAGGTCCTAGTCTTCCCTGTGGCCCATTTCGTAGCTTTTGGGGGCTTCCCTGAGCCCTGTGCCTGCTCTTTTCCCTTCCTTGTGACCGACGTCGAGAGCACTTCTTCATCCTCAGACCCAATCTCCATTACTTCCTCAATTTCTGGGGCAGTAGGTGCCGAGGGCTCAGCAGGGTTAGTGGCTGTCATCCTAGCGCAAAAAATGAATCCCCACTCTGGGTGGCTACTGTCAGAAGGGGGAGGTTGATCCAACATGAAAGGGACAGTGCAGACCCAAAAAAATTACAGCTCAAGCTTGCTCGAGATAAAGAGAATAAGTAAAAAATCCCCAAAATCCTCCCCATTAAATGCCAGCAGCCCACTCCTTTTAACGGTAAATTTTTCTTTTTACCAGATGTTATTGTGCCAACGGCTAGTTTTTGCACCTCCTATACACTTGGCATACTTGCTACACTTGGGTTAAACACTTGCGCCTCCTGCGCATCTTCTCCCAACACTGGCTTAATCCCGAAGTACTTCAAAACCAAATATATGTTTGCCCGACATGTGTCATCCTAACAGAACCGGGCCGCCTTCGTAAGCAAGCCTTTCAGAGGTGTTGTGATCAGTGCATACCTCCAAACAAAATTTCTGTAATAACCTACGTGACCAAGAAGTGAACGCAATTTTCTCCTTATTGTAGGAGTTGTCAGATATATGATATTCGCACCCCCAATCTTAGCCAACGTGGGGTGCATCTCAATGCTACCCATTGCAGCCCTAGTGGTCTGGTAACCATGCACAACTTGTCCAATTATGGGTCCGAAACATCTTGTGGATCATCCTTACCTTCTTTTGGGGCTAGGCTACAGTATTTGACCATGCTTGGTACCCTCGGTTCCCAAGTGGGCACTTCGGGTGTGACATACAGGTGCGATTCACCCCATGCTTCATCATTAATGTTCCGCAGAGCTGCGTCAAGCACCTATGTCCTGCCTACTAACTCGAATGTTCCCAGAAATTCATCCTTCAAAGTCTCCGAGTGGTGGGTGCGTTGATGGAGCTCTGCATCTAAGTACCATGCAATGGGAAGGGGTCCCAGGGCATGAATAAGCATATGAACCCACTCTTGGGTAGTCCTGTTGCACCATTGTTCTATCCAAGTGAATAGATATTCACGAGGGTCTTCAGGCCCAAGGAAAATTTTGATTCGTACGTCGGCTGGGGCCTCAAATCGTAGGATCATCATATCCCGACACTCCTCCCAATCCTAGAACGCCTCCTCATGCGTTTCCCACCATTGCACAGGTGACCCAGGCATGGCTAGCTTACAGGCCCATAACCTTCGTTCTTTGGGAACCTCGTCTTCAAATGCTCGCAAAAAGCCCCTAACATTACCAGAACCATCAAATTAAGGTAGATCTCTTACCTTTGAGGAGATGCATCGGAAGTTCTTTGTGATCCAAAGACATCGCAGCACAGAGACATCATGTAACCGGTTTTTCCAATTCTCTCTCTCCCCATCAGAGTCAGAGAAACATTCACTCTCCTTTTCCCAGCAGAGTACTCCCTTCGCCGTGGGGTTGATCCAATCTTCGTCCCGCGCAGTCAACTTATAGATGTGATCCACATCCTCTTTGTCATGCACTGGTTCTGTGTATCATTCGATTTCCGTAGGATCTAATGGTACTATTACCCTTGTACCATTATTTTCAAATAACATGCTTCTCTTCTTTAGGTTAATGATGCCCCCCATATCGATGGCCCAATCCAAGCCTGGGAGCGCAGGGTAGGGGTCCGCATCTTATACAATCTGAATTACTTCAAAATCAGCTTGTTGGGGTCCTGTGATTTAACATATTGGCATACTAAATGACAAGGCAACATCAAAACTAGTCTTTAGAGTTCTAGGACCTAGCCTTCCTAGTCTCAGAGAGGGATATCTCAATTGTTTGCAAAGATATGACTTGTTTGCTTGTAAAAGGTTGATTTTAGGCTAGTTATTAAGCATGAGTTTGTTTGATTGTTTGGTGGGACATGATGATCTAGGCAGCATAGATAGGAAAGGGAAATATCTAAGTCATTGGGCAATGGAGTCAAATGGAAGTTTGTAACAAGTTTGTAGATGAATCAGGGATATCAAAGGGAAAATATAACTTGGCTAGTGGATCTACAAAGTCTTTTAGGTGAAATGAAATGAAAATTAAGGGTTTAGAATGAAAAGTAGAACTAAGGGAAATTAAGAATCCTTAATTATATGTACTTCTCAACAAAGGGACTTAAAATATTATCAGAACATGAAGAGGCATTCCATAGATAGTGCTAACCATAAATTCTAGAAACCACACTTCAGCAAATAACAATTCCAAGACAAACTTTTCAAATGAAATCTAGGAGTCGAGGAATGCTCTATTTCATCCAAAGATTTCACTTTCAAGGATAAGAAAACATAAAAGATTCACAAATAACTACATTCATAGAAGAGGGAACTCCTAGACATCTTTGATTACAACTATAAATACCTTCAAAACAATTATCTCAACAAGAACAAAGGGTACGATCAAAACAAACCTCTTTAGCAGACTGTAAACAATGGTACTTTAAAGGAATACTTCAGAAGTAGTTTTCAAGTGGCAGCAAGTAAGCAGGGAAAACCATAAATCATTCTTGAGACCAACTATTTGAACTATTTCTGAAATAAACAAGCATAAGAGTTCAAGAGAGAAATTAAGAATTCTCTAGAATGCCTCAGCAGAGGAAAAAATAAAACAATGGAGAGAAAATAGGTCTAAGGTGCTTCTAGGAGACATTTCTTAGCCTAAACTTTTTACTCCACTGTAGTAATAAATGATGAAACAGAATGGAAAACAGGAAAAAAATTAACAGATTAGAATAATTCACCAACAGCCAAGCTCAGGGATCCAATGACAGAGCTTTCTCCATCAACAAACAGGTCAAAACATCCACAGGTTCCAGAACATCAAATTTCTTTCAACTTCAGCAGAACTATGTATTACTTCAAAGAGTCATCAAATGCCCACATACAATGAGTTCGAATGCAGTATTTATGCTGCAAATGAGGAGGTGGAACTGATCTAGGGTCCAAGTGTTATTAATTACAGAGTAAATGCATTCCTGACCTTAAAAACCATGCAAGGCATATGGTGGGAACATGTGTGCAACTACTTCTCTGTTTAATAACTTTGTCTTAACTTCTTAAGGAAAGATAGGTGAAAAGTTTGACTTTGAGGCCTATCTCTATCTTTACAATAAAACTTTTGACAACTTAAAATATCTTCCTTTGTGTAATAACTGCTAATTTTCCCTTTGGGACATAAAGTAGGCCACAGGTGGCAGTTAGATTTTTCTAGGGAATAACTGCACTTTGTTGATGTATTCGAGGCCTTTTAGCCTAATTTTCCTTCAGTTAATCATTTAAACTGTGTTTAGGCCTGATTCTACCTTTTTAAACAACTATACATTCGTTATTTCTTTGAATTTGAAGCTTCTATCTTTAATCACTGCTCCTTGAAAGGCTAATTTCTGCTTTAACAACCTTAACCTTTAATTAACCTTCCTCGTTGTCTTTCTCTGTTTCTTCTTCTAAAAAACTGCTTTATCTCTTTATTCTTTATCCTTATCCTTGGCTTTTATCCTTTATATTTTTTTAAGCGTTTAATCCTTTCGGTCTCCATCACTTCTTTGCTGCTTTTCTTCCAGTCATTTTGCTTGACTGTGCGTTCTTTTTTGTGTGCAGGGGTTTCTTTTTCCTATGCGCCGTAGAGTTTTCTAATTAATTGATGATCATGAGTCATCGATTAATCCTTTATACACAGACTTTTTTCCCCTTTATTTAGCTATTTTTCCTCTTGGATCGTCATCCAGAGGTTTATTGCCATTTATTTGATTGTGGGAGGGCTTTGAAGCCTAAACTTCCATTAAACCTACATATAAAACATAAAACGTTATAAAATCCTGCAAATTCGGGTATAACTGCTTTGTATAGGTTTTAAAGGAGGCAGAAGGAGCAGTGAGGAGGAAGGAGAATGCATGGAAAGGTTTCATGGTGGAACAGTGAAGAAACTGGGTTTGAAAATGGATTTATGGCGCAAAATGGGGATAGGTGGTTTCGGGAATACCACCAGCGGTTTTCACATTGACGATCGGTGGTAAGCGGTAAAATGAAAATCGAACGCGATTCCATACATGTGATGACACGCGTCCAGACCAATACCACCCATTTTGCGTGAAAATGGGTTGTTAAACCCCGGGAGCAAATTGCGCGCGAAACAGTGCGAGGACCGTCAGATCTAGGGGAGCCAGATCGACGGTCCAGGGTCAGTGCGACGGCGGGGAGATGCGTCGTGGCGGGGGTTAGTGTAGGACAGGTGTCGAAGGGAGATTGGTCGGTGGGTGGAGTAGTAGGAAGTGGGCCAGCAGGGTGACGTCAGCCGTTTTGTCGGGAGTGGGAAGGTTTATGGGCGGGGTTGGAAGCTCGGGATTAACGACGACCGTTAGATCGATAAGATCAACGATGTGGATGAATTTGCGGGGATGAATGGATTAGTTTTGATGATTTGGGGAAGGTTCAATGGGAGGAGGGAAAGAGCAATGGCTGTTGGATCTTTGAAGATCAACGGTTGTGAATTATTGCGGGGTGATCAGAAGGTACAGGCCAGTTTCTTGGCCTGTGCCTCCGCAATAGATCTCAGCCGTTCATCTGAAATCTCCTGTAGTCAGGTTGGTCAACTGTGGGGGCACCAAAATTTTGACTTGCAGACCAAGAAGTGCCCACGTGATCGTTGGATCGAGGCCAAGGAGTTAGATCTACGGCTGAGATGGCCTGAGGAAAGGTAAGGTGGGGTGAGGGAGAAAAGGGGGAGAAGTAAGGTGACATGGTAACAGAGGGAGCTAGGGTTTTAAGGAAAAGGGGCCGAGGGTTAACAGGTGGTCAGTCCCTAGGGACATATGAAAAAAGGGCGAAGGGTTAAGCCCACAGGGGCTTAAGGCCCATTTTTATGAAAGGTCGGAAAAAGGCTAAAACAAAGGTTTTTGGCTTTTTTAAAGGCTTCCGATAAGGGTAAAGAGGGTTTTTAAACCATATAAAGAAGTTTATAATGGTTTAGAGGGGTTTTTAGAAGAAATGAAGACTTATTGAAGGAAAAATGGGGTATTTTAGAGGGAAATGGATTGATAAAAATAAGGGTAGGAATGGTAGAATGAGGAAATGAAACGTAGGTAAAAAATGATGGAAATAGCCTGAAACAAGTTTCTTTTTGAAACAGAAGGTGATTTTTTTAGAAGGCATAAATGAAGGTTTTAGTGAACTGATAAACTTAGAATAATGAAGGCTGTGAGATTTCTAGAACTCACAATGTTTTCTGCAAATATTGTTTCTAGAAATCCGAGTTTTTCAAATTTAGTCATCTTTGGATAAAGTCAAAATTATGGATGACTAACAGTGGCTCCACTTGGGGAGGAAAACTGTCTTTTTAGGTGTCCATAACCTCATAAAATAAATCTTTGAGTTTCAGCAAACTAGTGCCTTATCTATTGGGCATATTTCTTCTTTTTCTTGCTGATTTTCTTTGTATTTTGACAATTCTTCAATGACCTGCAGCATGAAAACTCTTTTAAAAAACATCTCTACCTACCTAATCTTACTTGTCCTAGCATTTTTTCTTCTTCCTTTGAGTGCATTTGAACTAGAAAACTCTTTGATATTTTATTTTTGAAAACAAAAATAAACTATCTAATCCTATCCTTATTTCTTCCAAGAGTTCAGATTAAACTGTTGAACTCTTTATTTCTCTAACTAACTATCTATCTGTCAAGATTCGACTGTTTGACAAATTTTATTCTCTATTTCTAAGACAGGAAATTTAAAACATAGCTAAATCAGGATTAAGCAGTCTGAATTGCTATGGTTTCCATGGCTTTATGTACAAGCTGGACATAGACTTTATTTGCAGAAAAATAAAAACAAAACTGTGAAGGCTTAAGATCTGAAAATTATGAACATCCTTCTATTATTTTTCCAGCTCTTGTTTTGATCTATTTAGAGCTATCATTTTCTTGGTTCATATTTTGAGCTTTTTAGAGCCATTTCCTTTATCTTTAGATCAAGTTTTGGTCTAATTAGAGCCATTTATTTCTATCCTAATCTATTCTACTGATAAGCCAAAATTTCATTGTTTGGAAAATCTGTTTTCACTAACCTATCAGCACAAAAATTGAAATTTACCTAGTCATGATTAGGCTGTATGACTAAATAATAGTTCCTTTTTGAAGCAGTGGCATTTAGACTTGCACACTTTCAGATTTTTCCTCTTTTTAGTATGGGGCTGTACCTCTTTTGAATCTGCCCTCTTTTTTTGTATTTTTTTGTATTTTTCATGATTTCTTTTCAACTGGGTTATGTACAATGAATAAAAATTTTGAATTTAGGACTCTTCACAGAAGTAGTGCTTGAGCATCCTGCCATTGACATGACCTCCAAATAAATCTTCTCCATTCAGCTCTTATAGAAGAAATGCATTATGACCCTTGATAGAATGAATAATGTAGGGCCCTTTCCACAGATTTTCAAATTTGCCATGTTTTCCCTTTTCTTCCCTTCTAGAGTCCCACTTTAGAACTACATTTGCAACTTGGAAATAATTTTCTTTAGTCCTCTTGTCAAATAACTTCTTAATGCTTTATTGGACTATTTGTGTTCTCTTATATACTTCCTCTCTGGACTGCTGTAAATGGATGGTCTAATTTATCCTTCTCTACATATCATTTTCCTCAGATTGTACTTCTTGGAGGAGTTTCATGACTGGAACTCCTAGAGAGGTTGGGAAGATTTCATCCATGCCATAAACCAGCTGATAGGGGGACATATTTATTTAGCTTTTGGTGGTTAATCTATCAACCCATAAAGCATGAATAAGCTTAATATGCCATGATTTTTTATTCCATTCTAACAATTTTTTGATAATATTGACAAGGCTTTTGTTGGAAGATTCAGCTAATCCATTTCCTTGAGGATAGTAGGCAGTGGAATGACCCAAAGTTATATGGTATTTATAGCAGAAGTTAACCATTCTTTTAGACTTGAAGTCAACAGCATTGTCTATGATAATTTTTCTAGGACAACCAAATCTGGATAGTATATTGGTTTCAAGGAACTTGATAATGACAGAGTCAGTAGCATTCCTAGAAGGTATGGCTTCTATCCACTTGGTGAAATAATCAGTGGTAGTGAGGATCCACTTATGTTGGGTTGAAGAAGATAGGTGAATTTCCCCAATGAATTCCAAGTCCCATTGTTGAAAAGGAGCCTCAACACTAATGGGATGTAAGGGTAAAGGTATGAGTTTTCTCTTGCCATAAAAAATTTGAGACTTATGGAAAGACATGACAAGTTTCTGAGTGTCTGGGAAAATGGTGGGCCAATAGTAACCAGATCCGAGGATTTTATTTGCTGTAGTCTTCCAGTAAATATGTCCTCCACATTCTCCCTCATGTAGCTCATGCATGATTTTTCTTGCATCAATCTCAGGAAAACATTTAAGCAATATTCCAACAAAATTCTTCCAATATAAAACCCCATGTAATATGCAATAATTTAAAGCTTTTTATTTTAAAAATCTAGCTTTAGTTTTAGACAGAGAAGGAGGGGTATTCAGTTAAAGTAGCACATATATGATATCAGAATACCAAGGTGAATTCACAAAAGTTTCTTCAATAAATGGAGCTGTGAATTCTTCTGTTTCTTCCAAAACATCAACCATATTCATATCTAGTGCTTGGAAGTTTGATTCAGCCATGAGTTTTGCTAATCCCTGCCCTTTGATTAGTTTGGTAGGCCTGATTTCTAAGTCATATTCTAAATTAACAACAATCCATTTTCCCCTTTTACTATCAGGGTCTTGACTTAGAATATCCTTGACAACAGTGTGTGGGACAAAAGCAATGATGTGAGAATGTAATATGTATACTCTAAAGTCTTTCGATGCTTTTACCAAGGCTAAGGCTTGTTTCTCCATGATTTTATACTTGAGTGGAGCATCTATCAAGGCCCTACTAAAAAAGGATATTGGTTGTTCTTTCCCCATAGTGTTATTTTGTAGTAATACTACAGCTATTGTGTGTTCAGATGCAAAATAAAAGATATAAAAATCCTTGGTGAAATCAAGGCTAATAAGAACTGGTGTTTGAGTTAAATCTTGTTTTACTAGCTCAAATGACTGTTTAGCCTGTATTGTCCATTTAACACCTACCTCTTTCTTAAGCATGTTTGTGATATTTATTAATAGCTCAGCAAGGTTGGGGATGAATCTCCTTAAAAATTTATCTTCCCAATGAAAGATTGTAATTCTTTGAGGTTTCTAGGATGGCTGATTTTAAATATGCCATCAATCCTTTTAAGGTCTACTTTGATTCCCTCTTCAGAAATTGTGTGGCCAAGAAACTTTCCTTCTTGGAGACCAAAGAGTGTCTTTTTTGGATTCAAAGATAAGCCATATTTCCTACATTTCTCAAATTTTTTCTTAAATGAATCAAGTGTTCTTCATCAGTTTTAGAGAAAACAGTAATGTCATCAAGGTAAATGATTATAAAATAGCTTATCTCTTTTGAAAAGGCTATGTCCATGGCCCTTTGGAAGGTGGCCCCTTCATTCATTAAACCAAATGGCATTTTGACATACATGAATGTACCCCAAGGTGTAGTAAAAGCAGTCTTATGTTGATCACTTGGGAGTACTAACACCTAATTGTAACCTGGGAACCCATCAAATAGTGAAATTATTTTAGACCCAACCACCCTTTGAAGTATATGATCCATTTTTGGCAAGTGATAGTTATCTTTAAGGGAGGCTCTATTTAGATTTATGAAATCAATGTAGAGCCTAATTTCCCCAGTCTTTTTCCTAACAGATATTAATTTGGAAACCCATTCTGAATATCTAAGGGGAACTATGATCCCAACATCATACATTTTCTTAATCTCTTTCTCAACTAAAGGCAATAAAACAGGGTTTATCCTTCTGAGTTTTTTTTGAAAGGTTTCTGATTTTCCTTAAGAGGAATTTTGTGTTGAATGATGCTGGTATCATATGATTTTAGATCCTTTTACCCCCATGCAAACACATCTCTAAATTATTTGAAAAGTTCTATGTATTGCTGTTTGATATGAGCTGGAAGGGTGCTAGATAGCTTGATCATTTTGGGTTTTGCTAGGTTGCCTATGTTATGTTCTTCTATGTTTGTTTCTATGGGCTCCATTCTTGGTTCTTTGGCTACATCATTGAAATCAAAAAACTGTTCTAATGGTGTAAGACCTCTTGGAATTGTATCATTTTTACATCGTAAAACTTCCCGGTATTTTTGGTCTGTATTGTCAACTATTTCTTCTATAAAAGGATGTTCAAAATGGTTTATATCAGCAGAAAAGGACAGCTCTGTTTCAGGGATTTTTTCTTCATTTAAATAGTTTTCCTCATGGATTGAAGTAGATGTTGGTATGGAAAAGTAATTTTTTGATTGCAGAAAATCATCTATGTGTTTGTCTCCTTCAAACACTTGCCAATAATCTTCATTGTCAGGTATTGTAGGTCTGTTTTTTACCTTTATATCAGATTGTTCATTTGTCTGTAGTATTTGGCAATTACTAGTAGCAAAGGCAAGTTAATTTGCTAGATGATTTTGAGCTCTTGGGATGAAAATGAGTTCATATTTTTCAAAGGTTTTTAGGAGATCAAGGGAAACATTTCTATATTCTCTGAGTTTTGGGTTTTTGGTTGAATACTCCCCTTTAATCTGTCTGATAATTAGCTCAGAATATCCTTGGACTGATATTTTCTTAGCTCCTAAATCTTTGAGTAAGTGTAGGCCAATAAGGAGGGCTTCATATTCAGCAATTTTATTTGTGCATGGAAAATCCAGTTTATAGGAAAATCCTTTGTTTGTGTTCTGTATCCATACACCAGCCCCTAAAATTAATTTTCTACAAGAGCCATCAAAGTTTATTTTCCAAGGTACTTCAATCTCCTTTTCATTTTCTTTCTGCTCTTCAAGGCTGCTAAAGTTTGAACTATTTTGTGCTTGAATTGATGGAAGATTTGACTGTTCTGGTAGAATAAATTCTTCTTTGTTTTCCTTTTCTTGTTGGCTGATTTCATATTAATTATATAAGATAAAGGAATCCAAATTTGAATGGATGGAGTAGATAGGAGAATTGTTTGGTCTATCTATGTTACTCACCATGTATTTCATATGGGACTCCCTATATAGTCTTCTGGTTTGATTAAACACTGGGATGGTGGCATAGGAGATGTCCATTTGAAGGCTCCCCTGAAGTTTGTCTCCCCATGATATCGATAAAAGCATGCCATACTTTGGGGGGAATGTCAGCTACTACTATGTCCATTACTAGACTCTTAGCAGGAATTTGTGCCAAGTTGACACACAAATCTTTGATTAGGCCTAAGCATTTGACCCTGCTTGAATCAAAGGAATACAGGTCTTTATATGGTTTAGTAATTTCTAAGCCTAGGCTTTCCATTACTACGTTGGGAATAAGATTGTGTGAAGCACCTGAGTCTATCATGTCATTGCGCAAGATTTTGTTATGTATATTCAAGCTAACATAGAAGGGAGGGACAACCCCTTCTTGGTATTTTCCTTCAACTTCAGGACCAAACAATAATTCTGGTTTATCATCTGTTAAGTTTAAAGTGTCAGTGTCACTGCCTATATTCAAAGATTTCAAAACTTGATTTTTATATACATCCTGAGTTACTAGTTCAGCTAAGGGTATGGTGATTTTCATTTTGGCAATTTCCCCTTCAAGGCTAAAAGGAACTATTGTTCTTGACATATTTACCTTTGTTTTTTCATTTACAACTCTTTCAGCAATTCTGATTTGCTGAACTTTATTTGGACTGTTATTTGGGACAGATTTGTTACGACCACTAGCATAAGTACTAGGGCAGCTTTGTTCAACACTTTTCTAATTATTTTTGTCTTTATTTAGATCAGTTTTCTTGGTCACAGTGTTGGTGTTACTGGCTGTCTTTTTAGGCTGATTTTCTGAAGTTTTCTTAACAGTAGTACTAGTGTTTTTGTCATTGGAAATATCTGGGCTCCCTTTGCTTCTAAGATTATATTTTTTGTGTACCTCCATGATTGCATTTTCAAACCCCAATATGTAATCTTCAGAATCTTCATGGTTTTCTTCAGTTTGTTCTGAGGAGAAGAATCCTTGTTCTTCTTCAGTGAGAAAAACATCTGTCTCACTATTAGATCCTATCAGGTTTACATGATTTTCTTCCAACCTTTCAACTTCCCTTTCTTCTTCTTGATCAATATAGTTTTGTTGCAAGGGAGGCCTAATCTCTTGGTCATTATCTCTTTGCCTATCTTGATTAGAGTCTCTTCTGAAATTTGGGTTTCTATTTATGTTTTGGGGGTTGTTTTGGTTTTCTCTAGGAAGCACTCTATCATTCAAATTTATCTTCTCAATAATTCTCTCCATTACCTTCACTAGGTTATCAATTTTAGTATCTGATGATAAGGTTGATGCCATTGTATCATCCCTGTATGTAACTCTTTTTTATGCTTTTAACCTAGCTCTTTTCTCAATCATATTTTCTTCTACACTTAAGGCTCCCCTCTGAATATCTTCTAAAGTTGAGGGGTCTCTTTCTCTTAGCTAGTAGGCCATTTCAGGATCAAAGCCCTCTAGAAATTTAGCCAAGGCTAAGCCTAATGGAGGTTTCATGTCTGGGGGAAGTGCATTATAAACACTATTGAATCTAGTGCAATAATCTTGGACACTTTCCCCAATGTTTCTTTTGAGGTTGGTATATTATGAAAGGATTTGGAGAGGGTTCTTCCTAATTTCCCATTTGTTTATGAATTTTTGATATAAAGAAGGGAGATCATTTATGCTATTAGGAGTTAAGTTTTTAAACCATTTTTTGGCTTCTCCTCCTAAAATTTGAGCAAAAATTCTCATCTTAATGGTCTCTTCTTCTATTTCCATATAATCGAAAGCATCATTCATTTTATCTACATGCTGTTGGGTAGTAGTAGGTTCATTTCCAGTGAAATGGGGAATTTTGGATTGGTAATCATTGGGTAAGGGAACCAGAGGTTGTGGTAACACTAGTGGAGCATACCATGCTGCCATGATAGGAAATAATGGGGGATTTACAACAGGTGGATTAACAAGAGGGAAAGTGGGTTGAAATGGAGTGTTTTGAATAGTGGATGTGTGGATAGGAGTGGAAAAAACACTTGGGCCAGCAAACTGATGATAATCAGATCTGTTATGGAAGGATTTGAAATGATGGAGAGGCTGAGAGTCAGGTGGAGTAGAAGGTGAAGCTTCTTTGCTAAAGCTCCGTTGCAAATCTATGGTTTCAAAGTCAGCTTGGTTTAAATCACTTTGAGATTTATTTTTGAATAGGTTCTTTGTGTGAGGTAATTCAAAGTGAGGATCCTTTAAGACTGTAAGATTTTCAGGGACAAATCTTGTTCTTGGGATAGTCCTATCAGTAGTTGGTTTTCCAGATCTAGAATTTTTCCACAAAATCCTCTCTGGATTGTCAACTCTGGTAGGAGGGTTAGGATCTGGATGGGATCTAGTATTGACCCTATGTGAAGCCAGATTTTAGTCTCCAAAATTTAGAGAGGTTGGGGGTTTTTAGGACTGTTTTTCAAAAGTTTTCCTCTCATAGTGATTTCTATAATAGGGGACTAGGTTTCTAAACTTCCTCAAGGCTGGTTAACATAGTTTCAAGGAAACTTGGAGATCTAGAGGAGTAATAGGGATACTGGGGCTAGTGGAGTCACCAGGTGGAAATTTTTAGCTTTTCTGAAGGTAAAATGTTTTATGGTCCACCACCAATGATTTATTTGAAAACCAATCTGAAATGTTTTTGGGTTTTCTGAGTTTTTTTAGTTTTATGGTTCTGAGAGTGTCCTATACCTGATTCAACACTTAGCTAAGGTGATAAAACAAACAGGGTCTACTCTATGGCTTTATCAGCTAATATTTTGTAGTAACTAAAGGACTAAAGAGCCTATAATAGCTTGCTAGGCAACTATGAACTCAGAGGTCCCACCATGATCGCTAGAATGTTGGGGTCCTGTGATTTAGCAGATTGACATACTAAATGACAAGGCAACATCAAAACCAGTCTTTAGAGTTCTAGGACCTAGCCTTCCTAGTCTCAGAGAGGGATCTCTCAATTGTTTGCAAAGATATGACTTGTTTTCTTGTAAAAGGTTGATTTTAGGCTAGTTATTAAGCATGAGTTTGTTTGATTATTTGGTGGGATATGATGATCTAGGCAGCATAGATAGGAAAGGGAAATATCTAATTCATTGGGAAATGGAGTCAAATGGAAGTTTTTAACAAGTTTTTAGGTGAATCAGGGATATCAAAGGGAAAATCTAACTTGGCTAGTGGATCTACAAAGTCTTTCAGGTGAAATGAAATGAACATTAAGGGTTTAGAATGAAAAGTAGAACTAAGGGAAATTAAGAATCCTTAATTATATGTACTTCTCAACAAAGGGACTTAAAAAATTATCAGAACATGAAGAGGCATTCCATAGACAAGGCTAACCATAAATTCTAGAAACCACACTTCAACAAATAGCAATTCCAAGACAAAATTTTCAAATGAGATCTAGGAGTCGAGGAACGCTCTATTTCATCCAAAGATTTCACTTTCAAGGATAAGAAAACATAAAATATTCACAAATAACTGCATTCATAGAAGAGGGAAGTCCTAGACATATTTTATTATAGCTATAAAGACCTTCAAAACAATTATCTCAGCAAGAACAAAGGGTATGATCAAAACAGACCTCTTTGGCGGACTATAAACAATGGTACTTTAAAGGGAGACTTCAGAAGTAGTTTTCAAGTGGCAACAAGTAAGTAGGGAAAACCATAAATCATTCTTGAGACCAACTGTTTGAAATATTTCTGAAATAAACAAGCATAAGGGTTCAAGAGAGCAATTAATAATTCTCTAGAATGCCTCAGCAGAGGAAAACATAAAACAATGGAGAGTAAACAGGTCTAAGGTGCTTCTAGGAGACATTTATTAGCCTAAAATTTTTGCTCTACTGTAGTAAGAAATGATGAAATAGAATGAAAAAAAAGAAAAACATTAAAAGATTAGAACGCTTCACCAACAACCAAGCTCAAGGATCTAATGACAGAGCTTTCTCCATCAAAAAACAGGTCAAAACATCCACAGGTTCCAGAACATCAAATTTCTTTCAACTTCAGCAGAACTATGTATTACTTCAAAGAGTCATCAAATGCCCACATACAATGAGTTTGAATGCAGTATTTATGCTGCAAATGAGGAGGTGGAACTGATCTAGGGTCCAAGTGTTATTAATTACAGAGTAAATGCATTCCTGACCTTAAAAACCATGCAAGGCATAAGGTGGGAACATGTGTGCAACTACTTCTCTGTTTAATAACTCTGTCTTAACTTCTTAAGGAAATATAGGTGAAAAGTTTGACTTTGAGGCCTATCTTTATCTTTACAATAACTCTTTTGACAGCTTAAAATATCTTCTTTTGTGTAATAACTGTTAATTTTCCCTTTGGGACAGAAAGTAGGCCACAGGTGGCAGTTAGATTTTTCTAGGGAATAACTGCTCTTTGTTGATGTATTCGAGGCATTTTAGCCTAATTTTCCTTCAGTTAATTATTTAAATTGCGTTTAGGCTTGATTCTGTATTTTTAAACAACTATTCATTCGTTATTTCTTTGAATTTGGAGCTTCTCTCTTTAATCACTGCTTCTTGAAAGGCTAATTTCTGCTTTAACAACCTTAACCTTTAATTAACCTTCCTCGTTGTCTTTCTCTGTTTCTGCTTCTAAAAAACTGCTTTATCGCTTTATTATTTATCCTTATCCTTGGATTTTATCCTCAATATTTGTTTTAAGCCTTTAATCCTTTCGGTCTCCATCACTTTTTTGCTGCTTTTCTTCCAGTCATTTTGCTTGACTATGCGTTCTTGTTTTTGTGCAGGGGTTTCTTTTTCCTATATGCCGGAGGGTTTTCTGATTAATTGATGATCATGAGTCATCAATTAATCCTTTATACACAGAATTTTGTCCCCTTTATTCAACTATTTTTCCTCTTGTATCGTCATCCAGAGTTTTATTTCCATTTATTTGACTGTGGGAGGGCTTTTGAGCCTAAACTTCCATTAAACCTGCATATAAAACATAAAACGTTATAAAATCCTGTGAATTAGGGTATAACTACTTTGTAGAGGTTTTAAAGGAGGCAGAATGAGTAGTGAGGAGGAAGGAGAATGCGTGGAAAGGTTTCATGGTGGAACAGTGAAGAAACCAGGTTTGAAAATTGATTTATGGCGCGAAATGGGGATAGGTGGTTTCGGGAATACCACAGGCGATTTTCTCATTGACAATCAGTGGTAAGTGGTAAAACGAAAATAAAACACGATTCCATACAGGTGATGACATGTGTCCAGGACAATACCACCCATTTCTCGTGAAAATGGGTCGTTAAACCCCATGAGAAAATCGTGCGCGAAACAGTGCAAGGACCGTTAGATCTGGGGGAGCCAAATCGATGGTCCAGCATCAGCGCGATGGAGGGGAGATGCGTGGTGGCGAGGGTTAGTGGAGGATAGGTGGTGAAGGGAGATTGGTCGGTGGGTGGAGTAGTAAGCAGTGGGCCAGTAGGGTGATGTCAGCCGTTTTGTCTGGAGCGGGAAGGTTTATGGGCGGGGTTGGAAGCTCGGGATTAACGACGATCGTTAGATCGATAAGATTAATGGTGTGAATGCGTTTGCGAGGATGAATGGATATATTTTGATGATCGAGGGGAAGGTTAAATGGGAGGAGGGAAAGAGCAATGGCCATTGGATCTTTGAAGATCAACGGTTGTGAATTATTGTGGGGGGACCTGGGGGTACGAGCCAGTTTCTTGGCCTGTGCCTCTGCAGTAGATCTCAGCCATTCATCTGAGATCTCCTATAATCAGGCTGGTCAACTACGGGGCCACCAAAGGTTTGACTTGCGGACCAAGAAGTGCCCACACAATCGTTGGATCGAGGCCAAGGGGTTAGATCTACTGCTGAGATGTTCCGAGGAAAGGTAAGGCGGGGTGAGGGAGAAAAGGGGGAGAAGTAAGGTCACATGGGAATATAGGGAGTCGAGGTTTTAAGGAAAAGGGGCCAAGGGTTAACAGGTGGTTGGTCCCTTGGGTCATTTGAGAAAAGGGCGGAGGGTTAAGCCCGCAGGGGCTTAAGGCCCATTTTTATGAAAAGTCGGAAAAAGGATAAAACAAAGGTTTTTGGCTTTTTTAAAGGCTTCCGATAAGGGTAAAGAGGGTTTTTAAACCATATAAAGGAGTTTATAATGTTTTAGAGGGGTTTTTAGAAGAAATGAAGACTTAATGAAGGAAAAATGGGGTTTTTTAAAGGGAAATGGATTGATAAAAATAGGGGTAGGAATGGTAGAATGAGGAAATGAAACGTAGGTAAAAAATGATGGAAATAGCCCGAAACAAGTTTCCTTTTGAAACAGAAGGTGATTTTTTTAGAAGGCATAAATGAAGGTTTTAGTGAACTGATAGACTTAGAATAATGAAGGTTGTGAGATTTCTAGAACTCAGAATGTTTTCTGCAAATAATGTTTCTAGAAATCTGAGTTTTTAAAATTTAGTCATCTTTGGATAAAGTCAAAATTATGGATGACTAACACAGCCCGAACCTTGACCCCTGCGATATCCACCAGGATCTTCGATAGTCTCCCCAAGGGTATGATCTTCTGTTGATTGGCCATACGCAGTTGGATAGTGGACCGTTCCAACTTAGGTTCCCCCATTCGTTTCCAAGTCTGTTTAGGTAATACATTCGCATCTGACCCTAGGTCCAAAATAACCTGATCCATATCGTAATCACCGATTTGCGCAGTCATCCAAATCTCCCTACCAGTGTGTTTATTATATCTATAGAGTTTATGTACATCCTTGACCTCTTGTGGGAGGCTAGGTCATGCTGCGCAGCTATATATTAATGCCTGAAGATTTTCCACAGCCTTTGGGTTGCGCAACAGCTTCATACATGGCTGTAAAAAGGGTTTGACCTCCTCATCTTCCTTGAGGTCTTCAGGTGGTTGTGAAGTAGATGCCTCTACCTCAGCAAAGACTTTGCGAGCTACGAAAAATGTTTCTTTCTCCTTTTTAGATCCAAACCCTCCTATTTGATAACTTCTTGTCGGATCAGAGGCTCAATCGTAGTCTTTTCCCCAGGCCCCCCGGTGGCCATCCCACTGCGTGTTACAACATTCATGCTTGGACCTTTTGTATCGCAGTTCAGAATTAACCCTCTATAAATTATGTGTAGGTGTCGGCTGCTTCTCCTACATCTTTTCTATCAAGGTGGGGTGGCCTTCAATCACATGGTCCAACTGTCTGCAATACTGATAGAACTGCCTTGTAGGGTTTGGAAAGTCCCTGGCGAAGTGTCCTACTTCTCTGCAGTTATAACAGATTAGTTTCCCTTGTCCACGACCTGCGCTTCCACCTCTTCTGCCTCCCCTATCTCTGGCTGGGGAGCCCCCTTCACTAGAGAGAGATCTTGGTGAGGACGGATCCAAATGTATCCTATAGAGGTTCCCTCGATCGATCATCAAATCATACGTCCGGCAATTATGTTCATCGTGTCCTACCAACCTGCAGAACCTGCACCATTGCTTCTTTACTTCTGGGATGTATGCAACAAGGCAGGGTTAGTGGTTTGTGTCGTGCAACCCTGCAACGTGATAATCATCACACCATAGTGCCAGCCCACTTGATCCTGAAACTTCCCTAGGGTGCAATGGACTAGGTCCCCCGGCTTGCATATAGTTTTCTAACAGAGGGCAGTTATCCTTGGTGTGACCATTCGTCCTACATCTTATGCACCATCTTTCAGGGCTAGCCTCTGCTCCTCGCTCCTTTCGCAAATTTTGGATCTCCATGTGCATCGCCTCCAGTTGTCCTTGGATCTACTGAACACCCAACTGAGTATCATATCTGGGTGTAACTTCCAACTTCACAGCAACTTCGAGGGCTTTTTCCTGTGATTTGAAAGTTTGGTGACCCATTGGTACGCGTAGGTGAGGTAGTAGCATAGCAATGAACCAGTCCGTGTGCTATCTGTCATCATACTGAAATCCTCCTTCTCTGATCACCTTCTTCAGTCACTGATCGACCTCCCACCCCGACTCGGAAGGCCCTTGCTTGAAATCCTTTAGATCAACCACTCTTTGAGAGTAGGACTTATGCTTCTTGAATTGTTGCTTCAAGGCATTCTTAATCTCTTCAATGGTTGTGTTCGCATGCTGGCCAATGTATCCCATGTACCAGTCCAAAGCTCTTCCTTCGAAGGGAGGGACAGTTGTGCCCTCTTCACCACATCACTAGATACACTATGTGTAGTCCATACTGATTCTGTGACAAACCAGAACTGATCCATGACTTCATCTCCCACACCCTTAAAGGTAGGTGTTAGGAATCTGTGATTAGCAAGATTGGAAAAGTCCAATCACAGAAACAACATCGTTTCAACCACTTTGGGATTCTAGAATCTAGCCCTCCTGAATCCGGAGAGGGATCTCTCCAATAAGTGCAAAGATGGATTTGTCTTTGAAGTTTTGGGTAATGATATTAGGCTAGTTATGAAGGTCGAGGGTTTTCTTTTGTTTTTGGATGGTTGAGCATAATTATTGTTTGAGGAGGAAAGTTCTAAGTGCAAAGAGTTTCAAAGGTGTGAAGTTGCAAGCAATCAGAGTGAGCTTTGGCCAAGAAGATAGATAATTGCAGGTTTTAGTCTACTGGGCTATGGAGTCATAATAGGGTTTAATTGGAATATAAAGAGGCAAGAGTGGTCCATGGGGCAAGTCATGTGTGTCTAAGGATCTCTTTAAAGTTTGATTTATGGAATGAAATGATACATAAATAAGGGGAATTAAACAGATGAAGAACAAAGAGCAGCCTAAGATCAGGCAAGTACTTCTAAACTAGCATGCTTTTGACATATGCTTAAGAAATACATAAAAGTAATCTAAGATCAGGTAAGTACTTCTAAACTAGCCCGCTTTTGATGCACTTTCAATAGAAAACATTTTAAAACAAAGGGAAACTTGAAGGAAAATGTTGGAGAAGAAACTAGCGGGCCGAGCTCACCACAAATCCTCTCCTATATCTGCTCTACTTGGTAACTTTCAAGACAAACACAAAGATAACAAAGAATGGCCTAAGATCTGGTAAGTACTTTCAAACTAGCCAGCTTTTAACACATTCCAAGGGAAGCTTTCAGACAATATTTGGGGATAAAACTAGGACCAGGGCACACCATATCTTCCTTAGCTCATCTCTACTTAACATATACTAGAAGTAACATTTAAGAATAACAACTAGCTCAGACAGTAGGACGAGGGAATGCCAACATTCCTATGCTTGAACTGAATTAGATCATTCCTCAATAACATAGATTGGAAGAAAACATTTAGATAAATATTTTCAGTCAGAGAAGAGTACTGATATATAGAAGGTCCTAACTCTATGCATGCTGTTCTTTATAAGAGAATATGAACACAGTGAAAACATAAAAAAAATAACAATTTACAATAAGAAATAACATCACCGTCAACATAGACCAGGATCCCATAAATCAACTTGTATTGATGCTCCAAACCAGTTACAGCTTTAAGTCCAATGCTTTAGTTTAGCAATCATCTACACTTCCCAAACTAACTTATCTATCACAAGCAGAGCTCCAAGAGCCAGTGAACGCTATTTACAAGTAGAAGTCTCAAGCTCAAGTATATTTCAAAATTCAGCAACCAACCCCTCTCTCATCTTTTCCAGTAGTGTTTATAGAAGAATGAGGAGGTGAGATCTGATAAAATATCTCCAAAGTTAATTAATACAGTATTAGTGGATTCTCAACCTTTGGGGGGCTCGATGAAGAAGTTTACAGATGTTTCTAATTGCATTAATTTTTTTCATTGAAGATCAAGCTCGATGAGAGCTCTCATTGACTTTTGAGGCTCTGTGTTATATTAAAGTAACTCTGCTGATATTTTGTCATAAAGTTTATTTGCATAATTAACTTCTCTGGCTGCGTTGAGGCAAATCCTTCTTTTGATCAATAACTTCGACCCCTGTTTGAATGCTTTGAGGCACAGGTGGCACTGTGGTAGCTGGGAGGAATGAATTTGCCTCAGATGTGGCGGTGGAGGCCTTTCTATCTGAAAAACACTTATGATTTTCTTTAAACTGTGTTTTAATTTGGAGGTTTAGGCTTTTGATAATAAATCTTAGCCGTAATCCTCATAAAATTGTCTTCAATCTCCTGTTCTGGTGTGTTCTGTCTTCGACACTGATACTCTTTGTTTGTGATTTATTCACTATGTTTTGCTGATGTGCAGGCCACGCTGGGCTCATATGGCATCAATGCCTCATAAAAAATTGACAAGACGTGGAATTTGAGCCTTGCAAATGGTTTCCTTTGATGAATCAAAGGCATGGGAATCGTCATTCCTAGCCTTCATCTTTCTCTTTTAATATGACGGAAAAACATTCAAACACCTACACAATACAAAACTATATTATGAAGTCCTGTGTTTTTGGGTTTTACTGCAGTAGAGGTTGTAGGGAGGGAGCATGGCCGTTGGATGGCATCATCCAACAGAGAAGATTTATTAGAGGAGGTCAAAAGGATAGTGGAGGAAGAAAATAAATCAGATCTGCCGATCGCGCAGAGATCGATGGTTGGGAATAATCAAGAGAAATCATAATATAAATGGTCACATTACGGGGATATGGCGAAAATGCAAATAAATAAGGTTTTAAACCTTTGGCGAAAGAAGAAATGAATGAAAAATCAAAGTGGGCTTCGGGAGGAATATATCCGGACTTCAAAACTCCCGATAAAACCAAACTGCATAAACCATTTCGGGTTACAAAAGGAGCCCGCTGACGTCAGGGTGTTTGTGACCCGAAATTTTATCAATTCTGCCTTATGAAGCGTATCGGGTTCAGATTGGGGCATGCTAACGTCAGGGTGTTTGTGATCCAAAATTTTATCAATTCTGCCTTATAAATCTCCCCAGTACCAGATTGGGGCCTGCTGACGTCAGGGTGTTTGTGACCCGAAATTTTTATGAAATCCGCTTCATAAAGCTCCCCAGGTCCGTTTGGGGCTTGCTGACATCGGCCCAAATGTGACCCGAAATGTTTATTAAACCTGCCCTAAGAAGCATATTGGGTCCAGATTGGGGCCTGCTGACTAGGCGTTGGGGACCACTGGTTCGGTGGGGCTGCGGACTGTTGTCATGGCCATGGGGACCAGGATGATATATGCAAACCCAAAATTTCAGTATAATACAAAGTCTTAATGCTTTGGGGGCGGGATGTATATTTATAATAAGGCTTGGCGCCCATCTGCGGGGCCATGGTCTATATGAAATGCAATATGACTGGGGGATATAATACACAGGGCTAATCGGCATCGGAGTTTTGTTTAAAACACAAACAAATGCGCTCCGTGAGTTGCTCCGACGCGATAAGCGCTCAGGACCCTATCACTTGGTTCTAGCGCTGGGGCACATGGAGGAGGAGTGGTTTAAGACTTAGCCCAAGGGGGCTTAAGTCTGTGGTAAACAAAACTTATTTTTTATGAATTTTTTCAGGTTTTCAATGGATTTTGGGGGTTTCGATAAGGAAAAAAGAGAGTCTTAAACCTTATCAAAGGGGTTTTGATGGAGGGAAAAGGAGAAAAATTATGAAAATGAAGGATTTTAATGAAAATGAAAGGGGTAGAAAATGAGGTTAGTTTTGAAGTGGAAGGAGGGGAAAATGGTGATTTTGCAGCAGTTTCTTCTCGTGAAATCAACATAATTTCAGAGTGTGAAAATGGGAACAACAGTGAAGATTTGGACATAGGCATGAGGCCTTCAAGAGTCTTCAAGGGATAAAACTTTTTTGCAATAAAATTTGTTCCTTGAAGGCTCCAAAAAATGATTTAGCCACCTTTTGGTATAAAAAATTTCATAAGTGGCTAACAGTGGCTCCACTTGGGGATGGTGCCTTCTTGAAGGCATCAAGAAATTCAGACTTGCATTCTCTGGGAGGCTGATCAGTGCCTCATCCATTGGGCTGCCCTTCCTTTTCTTGGGATGATCTTGCTCTAAAAATATATTAGCAGCCATAAAAACAATGGATCTTTCATCAACAGGCTTTCTACCTACCCAATCCTACTAATCTAACATTTTTTCTTCATTTGAGTGCACTTGTATTGGAAGATTTTTTTCATAACATTTTATTCTTTTGAAAGTAGGAAATATAATATATTTCTTCTCCTTATTTCTCCATGGACTCAGATTAAACAGTTGAGCCCATATGATTCTCTACCTAATCTACTATCTGTTGGGATTAAACTGTCCAACAGATTTTATTCACTAAATTCTACAACAGGAATTAAAAAGCATACAAGTCAGGATTGAACAGTGTAACTTGTTGATGATCTATGGTATAAAAAACAAGCTGCACATAGATCTTATTTTGCAGAAAGTTAAAACAAAATGGAAGGCTAAGGATCTGAAATTTCAAAGAATTTCCTTCATCTTTTTTACAGCTCTGTTTTGACTTTTGTTTGAGCTGTCTTTCCTTTGCCAACTGGTTCAGATTTTGAGCTAATGGGAACCAGATTTACATATTTTTTGACTCAGAATTTGAAATAGATTTGAGTCATTCTCTTTGGAAACTTAGGTTCAGATTTTGAGCATGTTTTAACTTTTAATTCATATCCTAAACTATCTACTGATAAGCCAAGATTAAACAGTTTGGCAAATTGAATTCACTATCCTATCAGTATAAAATTTAAAACTAATTAGTCAAGATTAGTCTGTTTGACTAACTAGAAGTGTGTTCTTTATGAGTGGAATTTGAGCTTGCACACTTTCAGATTTGTTTCTGTTTTTGGTATGGGGTTGTACCTTTCTTGTTTTTACAATCTGCCCTCTTTTCTTTCTTTCTCTATTTTTGTACTTTTGATTTTTATAAATTTGAATGCAATGATGGGTGAAGTATTTATAATGAAAAAAAAGATAAAAAGGCTTTGAGAACATAACATGGATCAAGAGAAGTAATGCTTAAGCATCCTGCCATTGACAAGACCCCCAAACAATTCTGCTCCATTTAACTCTTGCAAAAAATAGGCATTATTACCAACAGCTGAATGGATAGAATAAGGGCCAAGCCATAAGTTTTCAAATTTTCCATGCTTGCCCTTGTCTTCCCTCCTTGAGTTCCACTTCAAAACCTTGTCCCCAACATTGAAATTTCTAGTCTTTGTTCATCTGTCAAAAAGCTTTTTAATGCTGTCCTGCTTCTGCAATGCTTTGTTATAAACCTCCTCTCTGGTTTGCTGAAGATGAATGGTCTGATTTATTCTTCTGATCATGTCATTATCTTCAGTTTGCAACTCTTGAATCAACTTCATCACAGGTACACCAAGGCTGGTTGGAAAAATTACATCCGTACCATACACAAGCTGGAAAGGTGACATACCAATAGATTTCTTCAAAGTCAATATGTCAGCCCAAAGTGCATGAATTAGCTTTGTGTGCCAAGACTTTTTGTTGTTATCCAACAGTTTCTTGATTATGTTCACTAAACTCTTATTTGAGGATTCTGCAAGTCCATTACCTTGAGGGTAATAGGCCGTGGAATGCCCCAATGTTATCTGATATCTATGACATAATTCAACCATATTCTTTGATCCAAATGCTGCTGCATTATCAGTGACGATCTTGGTAGGACAGCCAAATATGGAGAGAATGTTAGTCTCCATGAATTTTATAATAACAAAATCATTGGCCTACCTACAAGGTATGGCTTCTATCCACTTAGTGAAATAGTCTGTGGCAGTGATAATCCATCTATGCTGAGCAGAAGATGGTGGATGGATTTCTCCTATGAAGTCAAGTCCCCACTGTTGAAAAGGAGCTTCAACAGTGATTGGATGCAGAGGTAGGGGTAGCATTTTTCTTTTGCCTTCAAAAAGTTGACATTTATGACAGGTAATAATCATCTTGTGTATATCAGGAAAGAGAGTAGGCCAATAGAAACCAGCCGTCAAAATTTTGTTGGCTGTTGTATTTCAGTGTAAATGACCTCTACACTCTCCTGCATGGAACTCGTGCTTAACCTTCTCTGCATCATACTCAGGCAAACATTTAAGCAATACACCACTTGCATTTTTCCAATAAAGACATCTATCTATAATGCAATAGTTTACAACTTTTAACTTTAGGAACCTTGCCTTTGTTTTTGTCAGACCAGGAGGTGTATTTAAATTAAGAAAAACATAAATAATATCAGCATAACAAGAGGAATTCATAAAATGGTCTTCAACAATGGGAGTCGAGAGTCTTTCTTGGTCATCCAAAGCATCAATCATATTTATATCAAGAACTTCAAAATTTGATTCAGCCATTAATCTAGCTAGACCTTGGCCTTTGATCAGATTAGTGGGTTTTATCTCTAAATCATATTCAAGGATAACAGAAATCCACTTACCTCTCTTACCATCCAGGTCCTGTGTTAGAATGTCTTTCACAACTGAATTTGGGACAAAGGCAATGATGTGTGAGTGCAAGATGTATACTTTGAAGTCTTTCAAAGCTTTAACCAAAGAAAAAGCTTGCTTCTCCATAATGTTATACTTCAGAGGGGCATCCCTCAAAGCCTTGCTAAAGAATGCAATAGGCTACTCTTGTCCTTGTGAATTTTTCTGTAAAAGGATAGCAGCTATGGTATGTTCTGATGCAAATGAAAAAATATACAAATATTTTGAAAAATCAAGACTTATTAGAACCGGTGCTTTGGTTAACGCTTTGTTTACCAGCTCAAAGGACTTCTTTGCTTCCAAGGTCCATTTTACCCCTTGATCCTTCTTCAACATGTTTGTGATATTTCTAAGAAGCTCGGCCAAGTTGGGGATGAAACTTCTCAAAAAGTTAATCTTTCCAATGAAAGATTGCAACTCCTTGATGTTTTGAGGATGAGAGATTTGCAATATGGCCTCAATCCTTTTGGGATCTATCCTAATTCCCTCTTCTGAAATGATGTGCCCAAGAAGTTTACCTTCTTGGAGCCCAAATAGTGTTTTCTTAGGGTTTAAAGATATCCCAAACTTCCTGCATTTCTCGAAAACTCTTATTAAATGTTCTAAGTGCTCTTCATCTGTCTTTGAAAACATAGTAACATCATCAAGGTATATAATGATGAAGTAGCCTAGCTCTTCCAAGAATTCTATGTCCATGGCTCTCTGAAAAGTTTCTCCAGCATTCATTAGACCAAAGGGCATTTTTACATACATGAAAGTGCCCCATGGTGTAGTAAAAGCTGTCTTTAATTGATCATCAGGGTGAACTAAGATCTGATTGTACCCTGAGTAGCCATCAAGCAAATAAATTCTTCTAGACCCTACCACCCTTTGTAAAATATGATCCATCTTAGGTAAAGGGTAGTTTTCCTTTAATGAATCTTTGTTTAAGTCTATAAAGTATATACAAATCGTGATCTCTCCAGTTTTCTTCCTAACTGACACTAGATTAGACACCCACTCAAAATATCTAATAGGGACAATAGTACCATCTACATACATCTTTTTAATCTCCTTCTCAACCAAAGGGAGCTGTACAGGGTTTATTCTGCGCAGTTTCTGTTTGAATGGTTTTTGGTTTTCTTTGAGAGGGATTTTGTGCTGTATTATTTTAGTGTCATAGGATTTTAGATCTTCGTAACTCCATGCAAAAACATCAAAAAATTCTTTAAACAACTCTATGTATTTGAGTTTAATGTGAGCTGGTAAAGTTTTAGACAATTTAATCATCATAGGTTTAATTTTACTGCCTATATTGCATTCTTCCACTTCAGTCTCTACAGGTTCCCGTTTTGGCTTCTTGGCCACATCATTAAAATCAAACAACTCTTCTAAAGGGGCCAGACCCTTAGGAAAACTTTCATCTTTGGACGGAAGGGTTTCTAACTCTTCGGTTTCTAATTCTGCAGTCAGTTATGTTTTGTTTTGAAGTTTGCTTGACAATAGATTAATATTAACAAATTCAGGAGACGGTTCTTCTTCACCAAGAAAATTTTCTTCACTGCAGTCTGTATCATAATCTGAGTCCGAACTGTGTAGTTCGAATTCATTTCTAAATTGTATGAAGTCTTCTATTTGTTTGTCCTCGTCGAACACTTGCCAGTATTTTTCGTTATCAGGTACGGTTGGTCTGAATTTTATTTGAGTTGTGTAGTCTTTGGTTTCATATGGCGTTAAGCATGTTCTAGCTGCAAAGGCTAAATTGTGGGCCGCAATATTTCTTTTCCTCGAGACAAAAATTATCTGGTATTTCTCAAAAGTTTTTAAAAGGTCCATGACATCGTTTCAATAGGCCCTAAGTCTTGGGTGATTTGCGTTGTATTCTCCATTGACTTGCCTAATGAATAACTCTGAATCCCCATACACATTGATTCTCTTGGCTCCTAACTTTTTCAAAAAACGCAAGCCTAGAAGCAGGGATTCATATTCCGCTATGTTATTGGAACATTGGAAGTTTAATCCATAGGAAAGGCTTTCTGTGTGGTTATTCTCAGTGTTTCATATCCAGACACCTGCACCAACGTTGGTCTTAGTGCAAGACCCATCGAAGTGCATACTCCATAGAGGACTAGTCTCGAGTTTATCATTTGGGTTACTATGCTCTTCAATAAGTGTGCTATCGAATTGTTCTTGGAGGTCAACACACTGTTGAACTTGTTTTAACTCATATTTTTTATTGGGTTGAGGACTGCTTTCTTGACTCTCAATGTTTAAAAGCAAAGGACACATGATTTGTAGCTCAAGACCTGTGTTTTGTTTGCTAGAGTTTACAAGTTCAACAAATTGTTCTGACACTCCTACGTTATCTTCTTCCTCCTCTCTATCTGTCATTAAATCAGACAAGGTCACTTGTTCACTGAAAGTTTCATCATTGAAAAGGATAAATGAATCCAGGCCTGTGTTTATAGAATAAAGGGGAGAGTTTTGTGGTCTATCTTGGCTAGTCACCATATATTGCATATGAGAATCCCTGTAAAGTATTCTTTTCTGATTGAAAACAGGGATGGTCGCATAGGTCACGTCCATCTGCATAGTTCCTTGTAACTTAGCTCCCCAAGACCTAGATAATAGCATTCCATACTTTGGGGGCACATCAACCAAAACAATATCCATGACTAAAAATTTGGCTGGAATTTGAGCTAAGTTAACACAGAGGTCCTTAATTAATCCTAAACATTTTACTCTGCTTGAGTCAAAGGAGTATAGGTCTTTGTAAGGTCTGGTGATTTCTAGACCAAGGCTCTCCATTACAGCTTTAGGCATTAAATTATGAGAAGTCCCGGAATCATGCATAGCATTGTGCAAAATTTTGTCATGAACATTTAAACTTATATAAAAGAGAGGAACATGTCCCTCTTGATATCTACCTTCAATCTTAGGACCAAAAATGAGCTCTGGCTGGTCATCATTAATATTGACTATGTCATTATTATCCTCAATATTTAAAGCCTTCAAAATTTGGGTCCTATATACATTCTGGGTAGCTAACTCAGTCAGGGAACAGGTATTTTGATCTTTGAAATTTCATGCTCTAGGCTGAAAGGAATTTGGTTCTTTGAAAAACTTGTTTCAGCCTTACTAGCTGGTAGTCTATCAGCAACATCAGCTTGCTAATTTGTTCTATTTACATTTGAAAAAATGGTTTTAACAGGAGTACTAGCTGAAGTGTTAGTACTACTAATGTCCGCACTCTGTTTTTCATTGTTTTGAGTGCCTTTCTCACTACCTTTATCAGAATTCACATATACTATTTTTTCCTTCTGTTTGACAAATTTAGGCTTGGTTGGAGTGCTGTTTTGTGAAGATTTGTCAGAGGTTTTGGTGTTGGGATTTTGTTGACTGGTTTTGCTTCTAAGGTCATATTCTCTTTGAGACTTTATGATGACATTTTCCATGTCTTGATAATAACTTTCATCATCATCTCTTTTGTCATCATAAGGTGTATAAAGACCTTGTTTTCTATCATAATGGACTTCAAAGTCATGATTATCTACCCCCAGCATGTTGATATCATCTTCCTCTGTTATCTCATCTATTTCCTCAACCTCACTTACATAGTTTTGATGAAAGGGAGGAGTGATCTGTTGATCATCTTCCCTAGGTCTGTTTGGAGGTTGGTTCCTTCTTAAATTCTGATTCTGGTTCTGGTTTCTGTTTTAAGGAGCAGTTTGGTTTTGATTGGCTTGTGCTCTCTCAATAATGCTCATTTTCTTGATCATCTCCTTCATCATTCTCTCCATATTTGAGTTGGAAGTAGAGGGTGTATTTTCCTCTCTAAAGGACACTCTCTTTTCATTTTTCATTCTTGCTCTCTTCTCCATAAAGTTGACTTCCACAGCAAGAGCACCTTTTTGCATCTCTTCAAGAGTTGCAGGATCTCTTTCTCTCAGCTAATAGGCCATCTCGGGGTCAAACCCTTCAGGAAACTTGTTTAAAGCTGAGCCTTGTTGAGGTTTTATATCTGGGGAAAGTGCATTATATACACTGTTAAATCTGGTACAATAAGCTTGTACACTTTCCCCGTGTTTCTATGGAGGTTCTTGTAATCAGAAAGGACTTGGAGAGGATTCTTCTTTACTTCCCATTTGTTTAATAATGTCTAATGGAAGGCTTGGAGATCATCGATACTATGGGGGGTTAATCCTTTAAACCATTTTCTGACTTCCCCTCCTAAGCTTTGAGCAAATAATCTAAGCTTGACAGAATCATCATCAATTTCATTTCTGTCAAAGTAGTCATTCATCTTATCCACATGTTGTGATGTAGTTGTAGCATTGCTAGCATCATATAATGGAATTTTGGAATGATAGTCCTGTGGAAGATTGACTAATGGTACAGGAAGGAATAAGGGAGCATACCATGCAGCCATGGAAGGAGGTGGAGGTGGATTTACAAGAGGTGGATTAACAAGAGGGAAAGTGGGTTGGAATGGAGTGGTTTGAACATTGGATGTAGGGTGAGCAGAAGTGGATGGACTAGGAGTATATTTCTGAGCTGATATTGGATGAGAGACACCTAAGTTGTGAAGGAAATGTAAATCAGGAGGTGTTGCTTCTCTGCTATTAGGATGTTCACTTGTTTCAGGAGATGAAAGTGAAGACTCAGAATCTAACTAATCTAAATCATCAAGAGACCTAGTTCTAAAGGGATTTTCTAAGTCAACTTGTGATTGTTGTAGAGCTGAAAGATTTTCAGGAACTGAATTAGCTCTCAAGGGTGATCTGAAAACAGTTTTAATCCGAGGATACTTCCTAAGGATACTTTCTGGGTTATCAACTATCTCAGGTGGATCAGGGTCAGGATAGGCTCTAGTATGAATCTTTCTAGGAGCCACTATGCTGTGTTTATTAGACCCAAATAAACAAGAAAAGTTCAACTAGGTATGACAGTCTTTAAAAGGTCAACTAATCTATTTGCAAAAATTTTAATCCTACAGTCCTCTAACTGAGTTTGAATGATACTACAATGATAAGGGTTCTTCCCAGTGGAGTCTTAAGGCCTGTTCAGGATTGTGGAGTCGCCAAGTGGAAGTTTTTAGCTCGTCAGGAGGTAGAAGGTTTTATGGTCCATTACCATGTTTATTGGTTACCAATCTGAAATGTTTTGGGTTTTCTGAGTTATTTTTCAGTTGTGTGGTTTCTAAGAATGTCCTAACTTTGTTTCAAAACTTAGCTACGGTTATGAGACAAAGACCGTCTACTCTTATGGCTAAGCTGGCTGATTTTTCAAGGTTAGACAAACTCTTATGAGAATCCTAGGTTTTTCTTAGTTTTTCACTGATTCAAAAAAGTTTTACCATGATTACCATTACTTGGTAGTGCTTGAAAAGGTTTCTTTTACTCACAAGGTTTTATGAAGTTTTTAAGGGAACCTAAGATGAAAATTCGACTCAGTTCCCTAGCGGAGTCGCCAGAAATGTTAGTTGCTGGTGGCTCAGCTGGTTAATATAGCAAATGTTCTTTGAAACAAATTTCTGATATCCTATGATTACCATAGAATGTAAATTACTCAGATAGTTCCCCAGTGGAGTCACTAGAAATGTTAGGAATCTGTGATTAGCAAGATTGGAAAAGTCCAATCACAGAAACAACATCGTTTCAACCATTTTGGGATTCTAGGATCTAGCCCTCCTGAATCCGGAGAGAGATCTCTCCAATAAGTGCAAAGATGGATTTGTCTTTGAAGTTTTGGGTAATGATATTAAGCTAGTTATGAAGGTCGAGGGTTTTGTTTTGTTTTTGGATGGTTGAGCATGATTATTGTTTGAGGTGGAAAGTTCTAAGTGCAAAGAGTTTCAAAGGTGTGAAGTTGCAAGCAATCAGAGTGAGCTTTGGCCAAGAAGATAGATAATTGCAGGTTTTAGTCCACTCGGCTATGGAGTCATAATAGGGTTTAATTGGAACAACAAGAGGCAAGAGTGGTCCATGGGGCAAGTCATGTGTGTCTAAGGATCTCTTTAAAGTTTGATTTATGGAATTAAATGATACATAAAGAAGGGGAATTAAACAGATGAAGAAAAAAGAGCAGCCTAAGATCAGGTAAGTACTTCTAAACTAGCCTTCTTTTGACATACACTTAAGAAAGACATAAAAGTAATCTAAGATCAGGTAAGTACTTCTAAACTAGCCTGCTTTTGATGCACTTTCAATAGAAAACATTTTAAAACAAAGGGAAACTTGAAGGCAATTGTTGGAGAAGAAACTAGCGGGCCGGGCTCACCACAAATGCTCTCCTAGCTCTGCTCTACTTGGTAACTTTCAAGACAAACACAAAGATAACAAAGAATGGCCTAAGATCTGGTAAGTACTTTCAAACTAGCCAGCTTTTAACACATTCCAAGGGAAAATTTCAGACAGTCTTTTGGGATAAAACTAGGACCAGGGCACACCATATCTTCCTTAGTTCATCTCTACTTAACATATACTAGAAATAAAATTTAAGAATAACAACTAGCTCAAAAAATAGGATGAGGGAATGCCAAAATTCCTATGCTTGAAGTGAATTAGATCATTCCTCAATAACACATATTGGAAGAAAACATTTAGATAAAGATTTTCAGTCAGAGAAGGGTACTAATATACAGTAGGTCCAAACTCTATGCATGCTATTCTTTATAAGAGAATATGAACACAGTGAAAACATAAAAAAAATAACAATTTACAATAAGAAATAACATCACCATCGACATAGACCAGGATCCCATAAATCAGCTTGTATTGATGCTCCAAACCAGTTACAACTTTAAGTCCAATGCTTTAGTTTAGCAATCATCTACACTTCCTAGACTAACTTATCTATCACAAGCAGAGCTCCAAGAGCCAGTGAACACTATTTACAAGTAGAAGTCTCAAGCTCAAGCATATTTCAAAATTCAGCAACCAACTCGTCTCTCATCTTTTCCGGTAGTGTTTATCGAAGAATGAGGAGGTGAGATCTGATAAAAGATCTCCAAAGATAATTAATACAGTCTTAATGGCTTCTCGGCCTTTGGGGGGCTTGATGAAGAAGTTTATAGATGTTTCTAACTGTATTAATGTTTTTTATTGAAGATCAAGCTCGGTGGGAGCTCTCATTGACTTTTGAGGCTCTGTGTTATATTAAAGTAACTCTGTTGATAATTTTTCATAAAGTTTATTTGCAGAATTAACTTCTCTGGCTGCGCTGAGGAAAATGCTTCTTTTGATCAATAACTTCGGCCCCTGTTTGAATGCTTTGAGGCACAGGTGGCACTGTGGTAGATGGGAGGAATCAATTTGCCTTGGATGTGGCGGTGGAGGCCTTTCTGTCTAACAAACACTTATGATTTTCTTTAAACTATGTTTTAATTTGGAGGATTAGGCTTTTGATAATCAATCTTAGCCATAATCCTCATAAAATTTCCTTCAATCTCCTGTTCTGGTGCGTTCTATCTTCGACACTAATACTCTTTGTTTGTGATTTATTCACTGTGTTTTGCTGATGTGCAGGCCATGCAGGGCTCATATGGCATCAATGCCTCATGAAACATTGATGAGACGTGGAGTTCGAGCCCTGCGAATGGTTTCCTTTGATGAATCAAAGGCATGGGAATCGTCATTCCGAGCCTTTTGCTTTCTCTTTTAATATGACGGAAAAACATTCAAACACCTGCACAATACAAAACTATATTACGAAATCCTGCGTTTTTGGGTTTTACTGCGGTAGAGGTTGTAGGGAGGGAGCATGGCTGTTGGATGGCATCATCCAACAGAGAAGATTTATTAGAGGAGGTCAAAAGGAGAGTGGAGGAAGAAAATAAGTCGGATCCACTGATAGCGGAGAGATCGACGGTTGGGAATAATCGGGAGAAATCACAATATAAATGGTTACATTACGGGGATATGGCAAAGATGCAACGAAATAAGGTTTAAAACCTTTGGCGAAAGAAGAAATGAATGAAAAATCAAAGTGGGCTTCGGGAGGAATATAGCAGGACTTTAAAACTCCTGATAAAACCAAACTGCATAAACCATTTTGGGTTGCAAAAGGAGCCCGCTGATGTCATGGTGTTTGTGACCCGAAATTTTATCAATTCTGCCTTATGAAGCGTATCGGGTCCGGATTGGGGCCTTCTGACGTCAGGGTGTTTGTGACCCGAAATTTTATCAATTCTGCCTTATAAAGCTCCGCGGGTTCGGATTGGGGCCTGCTGACGTCAGGGTGTTTGTGACTCGAAATTTTTATGAAATATGCTTCATAAAGCTCCCTAGGTCCGTTTGGGGCCTGCTGACATCGGCGCAAATGTGACCCGAAATTTTTATTAAACCCGCCCTAAGAAGCGTATTGGGTTCGGATTGGGGCCTGCTGACTAGGCGTTGGGGACCACCGGTTTGGTGGGGCTGTGGACTGCTGTCATGGCCATGGGGACCAGGGTGATATATGCAAACCCAAAATTTCAATATAATACAAAGTTTTAATGCTTCGGGGGCAGGATGTATATTTATAATATGGCTTGGCTCTCGTCTGCGGGGCCATGGTCTATATGAAATGAAATATGGCCGGGGGATATAATACACAGGGCTAATCGACATCAGAGTTTTGTTTAAAACACAAACAAATGCGCTCTGTGAGTTGCTCTGACGCAATAAGTGCTCAGGACCCTAGCACTTGGTTCTAGCGTTGGGGTACATGGAGGAGGAGTGGTTTAAGACTTAGCCCAAGGGGGCTTAAGTCCGTGGTAAACAAAAGTTATTTTTTATGAATTTTTTCAAGTTTTCAATGTATTTTGGGGGTTTCGATAAGGCAAAGAGAGAGTCATAAACCTTATCAAAGGGGTTTTGATGGAGGGGAAAGGAGAAAAATATGAAAATGAAGGATTTTGATGAAAATGAAAGGGGTAGAAAATGAGGTTAGTTTCGATGTGGAAGGAGGCGAAAATGGTGATTTTGTAGTAGTTTCTTCTCATGAAATCAACAGAATTTCAGAGTGTGAAAATGGGAACAACAGTGAAGATTTGGACATAGGCATGAGGCCTTCAAGAGTCTTCAAGGGATAACACTTTTTTGCAATAAAATTTGTTCCTTGAAGGCTCCAAAAAATGATTTAGCCACCTTTTGGTATAACAAATTTCATAGGTGGCTAACAGTAGGAAACTTCATGTGTGCATCCATATTGTATTTCGGTGGTGGTGGAGGTGTAGGTGAATTCTTACCCCTACGCCGGTTTGAAAGTGGTGTGGCTGGTGGATTCTGCGCAACGACTTATATTATTGGGCTGTAGACAGATCTACCTCCTTCTTTGTTGGTCCGATAGTATTTGCCAATTTGTGTTGTACTCCCGTCTAGATCAAAGGTCATTCATTCGGTGTGGCTACACAGAATAATTTTTTCGCACAGTAATATCTTAATTAGCTATGGTAAGGTCTTCAGAAACTTACCCAAGAATCCTTTGAAGAATCTTCACTCTGCTTCAGAGTAGGAGACGAACTGATCAATGGAAAATTCTGTCATGAACCCTCCTAGCACGCTGTCCACCCAGTGGTCCACCATGCGAGTGATGGCGTTATCAGTCTCTTCTAACTGCTGGATCAATTTTGGGGTCCACTGTGTGACTGCTCTTCCTTCCAACACTTATGGAATTCGACCAACCTTGCGAGCCACTCTTGGAGCTCGATCGCAATGGTTACAAGGAAGATCTCGTAGATCTCCACGAAAATATACTTATTTTTCCACTCTTCAGTGGTCAACCTCTTATTGCAGTTTTATTTTACTGCGAATTCCTGCTTGTTGTTTTAATCATTCATCGATTTTTTTTCTTTTAGGTTTCTAGTATGGCCTTGGCATTACCCGATCCCTTTCTCAAAATTCTCCCTGTCTCGGCAACAGAACCATTTTTTGGCTCGAGGGGTCCTGACCCAGGTTCAGAGGTTAAGGTTTGCCAACAAACCCCTATACTACTGGCTCTTTCAGCAGTGACCTACTTGCACAGGCCAAAGTCTCAGCCGAAGCAGTATGGGAGGTTGCTGGAACTAGGTTTCCACACCCTGGGAGAGGGTAGGTAAGTCAGGAAGAGCTGCGTTCGACTTCAAAAATATTAGATTGTATATCACAGAACCCAGATCTATCAGTCCCTTCACATCCACGTGCATAATACCACTTATAATCACAGTAAACAATAGATACATGACAATAAAGAAACTATTGTGGCTATAAAGTATAAGAGATAGATTCATATCAAATGTCACATAGCATAAGAAAATAGCACAGTTACTTTCAGAGCTCAACATAGAACCATGCATAACATAACAGATATCATAGAGTCACATTAACAGATATTCCAACAACCTTCCACTTTCATTAATCCTTCAGATCCTTTTACAATACCCAAAACCCAACGTGCGCACATAGCAGCAGGGTCCACACACAATAGGACTAAGGATCTTCGTGCACACAACCAACGTGAGTCCTTTCCCCAATAGCCCAAAACAGATCTACTAATTCGTGATTCACACCAGTCTTAATTCATTTTCTGCCTTACAACTCAAAAAAGGTTCAACTACTTATACTACTTTATCTTGCGCATCCAATGGTCCGCAAACTGTGGTTTGCGGACTCTTGGTCTACCCTTGACCCACTTACAATGCATTAGGGGCTTTGACCCACCCAAAAACCTCTGTGTTAGACTAAATATAATAAAAAATATACAAAATGGACCAGATTCGCAGCTTTGTAGGAGACCCTGTTCCAACAATCAACATGACCAATTGGGAATAAAAGAAGCTCTAAATTTTAAAACACATTAATTATTCAACAAAATATATGGGCATCATAAATCTTGAAAAAATAAGTAATCTAAGTAAACAATTTATAAACCTATTTACAATGTCTTAAAGGGGTATAAATACTCTAGCTTCAGGGAAGATAAGAGTGTCTCATCTACCATTTTTTTCATTTTGTTGGTATTACAATTTACATAAATTTGGAAAGAAAAAGAGATAAAGGAACATGAACATTATCCTTTGTGACAATTCATACTCTTTGTGTTAATTTATTAATATGTCAAACCATGTTAGTGTGTCATCTGATAATTTTTTTGTGGCATATATGTTGCATCTAACACATCAAATTTCACAATATTAAAATAACCAAAAAGTAAGTTATAGAAAAAATGCCAGACTAACATGTTTAAAACATATTTTAGGGGCATTAAGAAAATATAAATTTCTCAAATCATATCTTCAAAATAATGGAGAAACAAGGTATTAAATCTCTACCACATGTACATGAAGTGTCCCCCCTGTCTCATCTAAGTTTCACAGTCTGAATTATCCTAGAAGAAAATTTATAATGAAAATGCCAAAGTTGACCTATTTGAAGCAGATTTTAGGACCAGTCAAGAACCCTAAATTTCTCAGATCATATCCATAAAATTACAGTGTTTCCAATTATAAATTTCTACCATAAGTAAAATAAGGTCTCTCCTCTATCTCCTCTAAGTTCCATGCTCTAATTCATTAGAGAAAAGTTATAGAGAAAATGCTAGCTAATCCATTTGAAGGAGATTTTTGGAGCATTTAAGAACCATCAATTTATTAGATCATATCTCAGAATTAAAACGAAACAAAGTATGAAATTTATACTATGGGTGCACAAATATCTCCCCTCTATATCATTCAAGTTTCATCATCTGAATTATACCAGAATAAAAGTCATAGTGTAAATGCCAAGATGACATGTTTGAAATAGGTTTCAAGATCATTTAGAAACCCTAACTTCCTTAGATCATATTCCTGAAATTACAGTGAACAAAAATCTTAAGGTTTTACCACTGGTACATGAAAATCTCCCCTCTATATCCTCTAAGTTTTATGTTCTAAAATATCCCAAAGTAAAAATGTTATAGAAAATATTCCAAGATTATTCATTTACTCCACAAATAACATTTTCTCTCCATATTTAAGACCCTAAGTGTATTCCCCAAATTCTTTTGCACCTCAAATATCTTCTTTCTTATATGGTATTCAAATTCACTCACTTATGATTTATGTATAGTAATTCTACATTAACTTATGGGGTGTAATATTCCCAATTAGTCCTAAGCTAATTGGAATATTCATTTTTGTTTTACTTCTTTTCTGGAAGAATAAAAATGTAAAGGAGGTCCATAATAATCCTAAACAGTGAATAAATCAATGCCAAATGTAAAAAGGCTAAATCTTGGATGTTTAAACAAGCACCCTTAGGTGTGAAAGGGGCTAGATATTTTTACTGGGTTAACCTTGACCAAATCTACAATGTTGTCATGGAGGAGTGGCCATCAATGAGGCACAATGTAGTTTTAGATGGAGATGCTTTGTGTGAAAGGAATTATTTCATTGAAGATGGTTTAGGGTTCGCAAGCTCTTAACTTATAAAAGGAAGAGGATGGCAGCATGAGAAGGTTGTTGATGATATTATATTTTTGGAATATAATGTCTATTTAGACATATATCATTCTCTTGATTTTTAGCTGAGAATAGTGTTTTTTAGCATTGGGTGTTCTTGGTCCTGAATCCCACCTCTTTCCTTGAGAGGCCTCTTGGAAGAGTTTGCATTGTCTTGTCCACTATCTGGCTAAAGGCCAAGCTACCTCTTTCAACTACAACATAGATCTTGTTGAGGGTTTGGTTGTCTTTGCAAGCTGCAGTAAGTGGAGGCTAGATATTTTCAGATCTAGACCATTTTAGTGCTCATTTTAAGTGGAGAAGTCTTCTACTTCATTGGGAGGAGAGTGTTGGATGTTTTGAGCTACATTTTCTGATCTTGGCATGTGGCTAACCATGTTCTAAACCCTACATCGCAGTTTAGCTTCCAAATCTACGTTATTCCTGTAGGTGCTATTGCAGGGAGTTTTGGCATACCATATGTAGAGTTGGTTTTAAAGTGTTGGGGATCTGCCCTTCACTTTGGCGATCCATTGGAGGAGATCTATTCCTTGTTCATTCAGATCTGATCTGCATGTTTCTCAATATCTGAATATTTCTGCAGATCTTCATGTTGGGGTTCCTGTGTTTTGGCAGGTTTGGAAATATCAAAATACAAGACAACATCAAACCACTTTGGGATCTCAAGATCTAGCCCTCCTATATCCATAGAGGGATCTCTCTATAAATGAAAAGAAATATATATCTTTGAAGTTCAATTTTAAGGTATTAGGCTAGTTATAGGGCACAAGGGTTGTTGTTTTGTTTTTATTTGTTTGATTGGAAAACATGAAAGAAGGGTTCAATGTGAGGTAAAGGAATGAGCAAAGAAGGATTTTTGGAAATGGGGAGGTAATTCAAAGAAAACTCAAGTCCATTGGGCAATGGGGTCATAAAAGGGTTTACTTGCAATTCAATATCCAAGGCTTTCAAATGGGCTAGTCATCTAAATCGGAGGATCTCTTAAGATGATAGTATGCGATGAAACAATAAGGGAATGAAGTTGAATGACAAGGAAACCTTCCAAGGTGACCACTTAGGAGAAAATCTAGGGATAGGGCATGCCTTAACTATCTATGATCAAACTCCTAATGAGGCTAACTCTTCAGACAATAGAAAACATTTAAGATTAGACATGAAGTGAAGCCTAAGATCAGGGAAAGACTTCTAACTTTCAATTCTTTTGACATTCAACTTAAGGGATCTCAGAAAGGCTAACTCTTGGAAAAGGACCCTAGTGAGACAGAACCAACTCTAAATCTCCCAGTTTCCCAATTCTTTCAGCTAAAACCAGACAAGAGCATCTAAAAACGAACTCTGAATTCATACATCAGTAAGCAGGGAGAACCAACTACTATACTGGTTAAATTACCTTGAATTTGTTCTTAGATTACACAATTAGTAGAAAAAATAAAAGATAAGAAGAGAAGGAAGCATTAGGGTACTTTACAGCAGTATATCCTAAGCTAAATTACTGATTCTTATTAGAGAAATGAAATGTGATGAATAACAGAGGGAAAACATTGACAAAGATAGAACACATCACCATTGATTTAGATCAGGATCCAATGAACATGCTTGTCATATTAAAAGAGAAACACCAGTCACATACATAATTGTTCAACAGCTTGATATCAGCCTGAAATCATCTCCTAGCCTATTTTACAACTAATGCACATAGAACTCTATCTCAAAGAAACAGCTTACAATCCACGGTTAACCAACCAACAACCTTTACAATGTATTTTTCATGAGTTCTTATAGCTGAAAGAAAGGAAGTAGAGGTAGATAGAACTTTAAATGGCTCATTAAAACATAGGGTGAATTGTTTTGCAGCCCATTCTGTCTTAATATATCTGTATTGACTTTCAGTACCCTTTGGATGAACTAGGGGTCTTCGAAAAGCTGATAATAACTCCAGAGGTATGTTCCTTGATGCACTTTTTGGCTGTTCTGTACTCTGTTTGTACTCTGGGACAAGTAAGGTAGATAAATGACTTTCAGGCCTTCCATACTTTGTAACTAATGCTTTTGGAAATCTTAGGACTTCTGTCAGGGTGGTGATCTTCTCAGGAGCTTGATGGAGAATAAAAAACACTGTGGGAACCTGTCCTTTCTTGGGAAAGAACATTCTGCTGATGTGAAAACACTGATATGGCTTGTCTCATGTGCTTTAGGCCTTATTTAGGCCTTCTAGATCATTTTTAAGGTCTTCAATCTGTATCCTCATCCTTTAAACGCTGGATCATAACAATAATCCTCAAAAATAGGCTTTTAATCCCTTAAATCTGTCACTGATACACTTTTCCTCTTCTCTTCACTGTTTTGGTGACTGAATAGGTTTTAATGGCGCTGGAGGGTTTTAAACAGAGTTTAACACTGATATTTTAATGAATACATGCCTTAAAACCTCTCCATTATGTTGGCTCCATATAATTTCAGCAGATTGGCAAGACTAAAACTGCAGAGAGAACATTGGAACCACTTTTGGATTCTAGGATCTAGCCCTCCTGAATCCAGAGAGGGATCTCTCTTATAAGTGAAAATATTGATTTATATTTAAGGATTTTGGGTATGATATTAGGCTAGTTATAAATCACAAGAGTTTTTGTTTGGTTTTGGATGGTTGCGCATGATTTTTAGTTGAGTGGAAAGTCCTAAATTGAAAGAGTTTCAAAAGGGGTGAAGATGTAAGCAATTAGAACAAGATTTGGCTGATAGGATAGATATGAAGCTGGTTCTTAGTCCATTGGGCTATGGAGTCATAAAAGGGTTTAATTGTGCAACAATTACAAGAGTGGTCCAAGGGGAAAGTCATCTATATCAAAATATCCTTTTAGATTAAATGATGGAATAGAACATTAAGAGTGTTGAAAGGGTGGAAAAAGACAATAATTTCAACTAGGATTTATCAATCTTTCCAAATAAGAAAAGCCCTTTAAGAAACTATTTTGAAACCAACCAAAGGATAGGGCTGACCATAAACTTCTTTGGACAAGCTTGTATTGAAGCTAACTTATCAGACAAACAATCCAGTAATCCACATAATTACTTTCATAAGGGATGAAAACAGATAAGAAAACAAAGTGCAGCCTAAGATCAGATAAGATACTTTTAAATCTAAACCTGCTTTCAGCATACTCTTAGGGAAAATTTCAGAGCAATCTTTGGAGAAAGAACTAGAAGACAGGGCAAACCATAAAATTTTCTAGTCTAACTTTACTGAGTATATAATGAAAATAACATTCAAGAACTTCCTTTCAAGATTTTCACATCAAGACAGGGGCAAAACAACATTCCTTGATAATGTTTACACTTAACTTAAGTCATCCTTAAACACACAATTCAGAGGAAAACATTGAGATATAGCTTATTAGTGAGAGCAGGGTACTTTTGACAGTAAGTCCTAACTCTATATTTGTTGTTCTTTATCAGAGAATAAGTGAACAAAATGGCATACATGAAAGGAAAACAATAACACAGTAAGAAGTACTTCACCAATGATATAGACCAGGATCCCAAGAATCAGCTTATATATTGATGTCAATCCAGTTACATACTTCAAGTCCAATGTTTCAGTACAACAAACATCTTCTCTTCTCAGCCTAACTTATTTGATCACAAACAGAGCTTCAAAGCCTCTGAACACTATTTACATGTAGAAAGTTTCGAGCACAAGTATTATATCAAAGTCTAGCAACCAACCCTTTAAAATTTGCTCCTCAAGAAGATTTTATAGAAAAATGAGGAGGTGGAAATGTTTCTAGTGTTCAAGTATCATTAATTCTACAATTAATGCAATTCTCTGCCTTGAAAACCATGCAAGGCACAAAACAGGAATACATTCGATCTATATCTCTGTTTCATAACTCTGTTTTTCTTTCGAGGCTTAGTGGATTAAAATATTTGACTTTAAGGATATTTCTTATCCTTGTAATAACTCTGCTGACAATTGTAATAAGTTGCTTTGATTCAAAATAACTATTTAGCTGTCTTTTATGCTAATATCTTCTGTTCTGGTAATAGCTAGGCCTTCTTTGATTTCTTTGAGGCTGCAGGTATCTTTTGGCAGCTAGAGAAGATTTAATTAGCCTCTGATGTGTCAGTGGAGGCTTCTCGGACCGATAGATATCTTTGTTTTTCCTTAAAACACTGTTAATTTTCTTTAATTCTGTGTTCCAGACCTAATTAGGCTTAATCCTTGTCTTATGTTCTTCATACTGTTTTCAATTGAGTGGATTAGGCTTTAGATAGTCGATTTTAGGTCGTAATCCCTCAAAACTATGTTAATAATCTTCAATTCTTCATCTCTGCTATGATTTTATCCTTTAACACTGATACTCTTTGATTGATTAACTTTGCTGTGTTTTGTTGCGGCGTAGGCATTTCAGAGGGCTTTATAATGTCGCCAGTGCTCATGAGGCACGGACAATCATGATGTGAAACCCTGCAAAATGATCCCCTTCATGAATAGTGGCCTGAGGGATCATCATCCCCCGCCTTTGATTCTCTTTTAGCATAATGGAAAACCATTAAAACCTGCACAAACAAAGAAAAATTAAGAAAAAATCCTGCGGGGTAAGGTTTAACTGCTTCAGAGGTTTAGGTTAGATCATAACCATTGGATGAAAGCAACCAACGATGAGAATTTCTCGCTGGGATCAGATAGGAAGGCGGTTGGGTAAATGGCGGTGGAGATTAAGTCCAAGCCATTGATCTGCAAAGATCAATGGTCGAGATCAATCAAGATTATATAATGCAAAGGGAGCGACTTTATAATGAAATGGAGGAATTTACAAAGGAAATGGGCAAAAAACCTTAGGCGGAAGGGAAATGCGGTTTAAACGGAATTTGGGGTTTTGGAAAGATTCTGGGCTGTCGGATTTGATTAGCCACAAAGATCAATGATGGAGATTCACTTATGAAGTCCTTTGGAGGATGGGTGGAGGGCGATGAACTGAATGGAAAGATTAAACTGGGACTGTTAGATCTTAGAGATCAACGGTGGAGATTAAAACCGAGGGAATGTAATGTAAACGGGAAAGGTGGTTTCGGCCAAAGAAACCACTGGTGTCGCGCTGATTTGGGGCGGTTTTCAAAATTTCCCAAAAAAACGTGATATACGTCTCTAGCCGACATGTGTCCTTAAAAAACTGCCCATATCGCGTAATTTTTAGGAATTAATTGTCGGACTCATAATTACGCGATATGGGTCCCTGACCATTGGATCAAAGGCGGGCAGATCCAATGGTGGATATTGGAGCGCGATAAGACAAAATGTGTGGGCGGAAGGAGGGGGGCAGAACCAAGGTGGTATTGATCTAGACCATCGGATCATAGGAATGAACAGCTCAGATTGATTGATAGGGGAGGTAGGTCCCAAAGGTTTTGGGCCTACTGGGTTGAATATGGACCGTTGGATCTTCAAGATTAACGGCTCAGAGTTAATCTTGGGGTTTTAAAAGCCATATAAGACAGGGTTTGGGCGGAGATTGGGTAAACATGGACCGTTGATCTACAGAGATCAACGATGGATCTTCATCGAAGAATTTTATATAGCGGAGTTTTATGAAAATAACAAAGGGTGCAGGGTTTTATCTAGAACATTGGATGGGTGAAATGAACGGCCCAGATGTGATCGTGCGGTCGCCAATCAGCGGAGGAGAGAGGAAGGCACACAAGAAAATTTTCGATGCGATTGAACGCGGACCGTCAGTTCTTTAGAGAGATCGACGTTCGGGAATGAATCTGTGGGATAAAAGCGGAGGAAAATGGGCAGAGTTTTGATTAATCTGGGTCGTCGGTTCTTGTGGATTCGATGGTCCAAATTGAATCGAAAGTTTTGCAATCAGAGGAGGAGAGAGGAAAAGCGCAAAGGTTTTTTGTGATGCGATTGAATTAGAGCCGTCGATCTTAGAACCAGATCGATGGTAAGGAATTAATTGAAGAGGGGCGGCTTTGGAAAGGACTGATGTGGACCGTTAGATCTGGGTATGGTGGAATATTTCAACGGTTGGGAAACCATCACAAGGTCGCCAATCGGAGGGGGCAATAAACTATTTAAAATACGTCCAATGAAAAACTCCGATGCGATGTGCCGAAGATCATTGATGAGTTTTAGATCAACGACTGGCATATCACCAAACAATGAACTATCGGGTTTGTACAAAACATAGGAAAGTTGGGTTTTTTAATAAAATACAAAGGAAAATTAAGTTTCGGGATGGGTTTTATATACAAAGGCTTAATCGCAATCAGAAATTTTTAAAAGCGAAAGGTAACAAGACACAAAGGGATGCTCGATTGCGATTGCACGATTAGGCCTCAGCGCTTGTTGTTAACTCCAGTTTTATGCGGAAAGTAAGGGGATGGGGGCTAGGGCCAAAAGGGCTTAAGGCCTTAGCACAAAAAAGGCTTATTTTTAGGATTTTTCAAGGATTTCATAGGATTTTGAAAGTTTTCGATAAGGTTAAAAAGGAGTTTTAAACCTTATCTAAGGGTTTTTTTGAAGGGAAGGAAGGAAAATGAGGGAAAATAGA